>VUQG01044068.1:32594-51601 GCA_015106755.1 Etia nguti | reverse complement strand
TTTTTTTTAATTAAAACTCATATTATCATTTCATGTAATCATGAGATTACTTCAATGCAGGGATGCATGACTGTCTCCAGACAGGTAGCAATTTTATCACATTCACTTGCAAGAGTGCTACCTTGTTGCCATTGTGCCCATGTGAACTGGAGAAAGGACATCATCTGATAATGTTCTGACCTGATTCTCCCAACATTGTCAGGATTTCATGTGTGAAAATGGATTTTGAGTTGCAGTAGTTACTAACAAAAGGTTCTTCTAAGCAGTGACTAACAGCCAGATTCTCCCAACTCTGATTCAAACTGGTCATTACCCCAGTCGATTCTCTGGACTTATAAAGGTCAAAACCACTGTTTTCTATGTAAGACCATTTACTGGTGGCAACTGCTATCCTATTTTCCGCATTAAGCAATTTATCACATTTGCCTGACATGTCCTTTACTAATGGACATTTGATGCCATCTAAAGTATTTGTGTTAACTCATAAATGATACAGAGCTTACAGGTAATAATGAGTCAGCTTGTTCTCTCAGACTCTCAGCTTGTGAGCAGGCAGGTCAAGCTAAATCACAAAGAAGGTTCTTATATCCATGAGCAATCAAGTGTATGGATAAAAGGCTTTTAAAAAGTAAAAGTAAAACTGGAGGCAGTCGAGGCTAGAGAAGGTAAATGTTGTGTGAGCTCCCACTGCTGTAGATGCAGATGAATCAGAATGTGAAAGTGCCGTTGCCTTATCCAGACTCATTGGTTATGAAGCGCATTCTCTAGATAGCTATCCGAGTTCTGTGGTTCTGAAATATTTTTGACACGAGGCTACATCATTACTTGTAATTACAACTGTGTAAATCATAACTAAGGCTAATTACAAAGTACACCTGGGCATCGTCTAAAGGCACATTTTAACTTAAATAGACCAGAATAGTGCAATCATATTTGATTCATGGATACTCTGATGGTGTCCTTGAATACTGTCTATATTCAAACAAACTGTTAACTCTATGTAAAAAACATTGTAATGTAAAACATTAAAAAATTAATTATATTTTATGATTTAAACATTACACTGCAAAATGGGCAATTTGATGAGATTTTGGGTGGCTTATGTTGACTGCATCCTTTTAATGACCAGGACTGAAGAGAGGAGGAATAAAAGGCATGGGGGATGAGGAGTGTGAAAGACAGATGAAATGGAGCTGCTGGAGAGGTGACGAAGAGGACAGTATCACACGGATAGGACACAGAGTTAACAGTTTGTCACAGATCAAATTTGTCACAGTTGAAAAGGAGCCCTTGTAACATAATAGAAGCACGAGGTATGAAACCAAGGCTGGTCAGCTTTCAGAACTGAACAAGGTATTGGCACCATACTATCTGAGGGGACTTATTATTTTCTTAGCGTTTTTTTTCACCTGGCAATGAGGGGAACCAAAAGAAGACATCAAACACAATTGCAGTAAAAATCATGTAAAGAGCTTCAGGGCTCATGTAAAGGTTCAAGGCCGTTTTGGCAGCGGGGGGCGGGGGGGGGGCAACAATATTAGGTAGGTTGTAATATTATGCCTGATCGGTGTATCATGAAACTTTCACCAATTCATAAGACATAAATATTGGTGCCACCAATAAGCCTGTGAAATGCATATGTCAATAAACATTATGTTGCTAAGTATTCACTCACCCATCCAAATTATTGAATTCAGGCATTCCAGTCACTTCCAGGGCCACAGGTGACGACAGAAACTCAGCCATGTAAAATCACAGAATGGTGCGACTCTGACTGCACAGACGTCACCAACCTTATGAAGTCAATCGCTACAGACCTCCAAACTTCATTTAGCCTTTAGATTAACTCAAGAACAGGGCCTTAGTGTGAAGTGTAAAGTTTGGTGGAGGGGAGATTATGGTGTGGGGTTGTTTTTCAGGAGCTGGCCTCGGCCACTTAGTTCCAGTGAAATGAACCCTTAATGCTTCAGCATACCAAGATGTTTTGGACAATTTCATGCTCTCAGCTTTGTAGCAACAGCTTGGAGATGACCACCTTCTTTTCCAGCATGAGTGTGCACCAGTGCACGAAGTAGTTCCATAAAGACATGGATGAGTGAATTTGGTGTGGAAGAACTTGACCGGCCTGCACAGAGTCCTGACCTCAGCCCGACAGTACACCTTTGGGATGAATCAGAGACTGCGAGCCAGACCTTCTCGTCCAACATCAGTGCCTGACCTCACAAATGCTCTTCTTGAAGAATGGTCAAAAATTCCCATAAACACATTCCTAAACCTTATGAAAAGCCTTCCCAGAAGAGCTGAGGCTGATATAGCAGCAAATTGTGGGCCAAGATAATATCAAATCCTGTGAAGGCAGACAAGCGAATACTTTTGGCAATATAGTGTAATTAATACGATTTTAATAGAAGACAAATGAAACAATATGATTATTATTAATTAATATAAGCTGTGCAAGTCAGCATCTCCATTATTTTACAGCTGGGCAGATTTTTATAGACTTTACAAATATGCAGCTGCTAACTGTGGTAGGGAGAGACTTGTCTTTATTTTCCCTTTCTGAAGAGTTAAATGACACACGGGCCTCTCTCCACACTTTGTGGCTTGTTTCACCAACTTAACCCCATTTCACACTTCACAGTTCAACACCATTGTAGCATATAATTTGCTGTTCATCTTTTGTATATGAGTGTTTTAATCATATCACTAAGCACTGCCCACCATGTGCCCTGGTGAAGAGTTTAATCGAAGACTCTAATCATCTATTATCATTCTTTAGCAAAGTGAGTCATCCACTCTGAGGTAAAGCTGCCAAAAGCCTGCAGACTCTTGGCCTTCCGAGGTTTGTAGTCAGCTACACCTGCTTCGGTGGGCTTGGTCAGGGATTTGGGAGATGCTTCGTGGGCGGGTGATTAAATATGGTGATGGGCCACAAAAGGAAACTTGACAGCTGCCAGTTGGTGAGCCAGTGAGACGTGAGAGGTCTTTAAAAAACAAAAACAAAAGCTGTTTTTAAATTCTTGTTTAAGCGACAAGCACAGAAACACAGCTAAAAAAGAATGACAAAGATGGGAAATTCCAGAAAACAATATGTGGTTATAAATAAACTTAGAAACCTAACCTTGGCCACATGCATTTCACTGTGATGTATAAACATTTTTCTGTATTACATCCTGAAACGTAAATCAAAGGTTTCCAGTGTGCCTTCTTCTCTTATGGCTTCCTTTTTAAGTGTTTGTTTTCAAGGCTCCTGAGCTGACAGCTTCTATTCTTTAACCTGAGATAAAAATGACCTTGCGAGTTTGTGCACATTCACAACGTGTCCTGTTTGCTAATTTGAGAAGAACCAGTCTGAATATCTGGTGTCTGAGGTAAATAATTCACATGTTTTCACTCTGCATGGCCACTCCTTCGTGAATATGTACTGTGTATGACAATTTATAAATACGTACCAAAGCAGTGTTCTGTAATGATATTCTAATCTTCTGACTGCTGTAAACAGTTGGTGTACATAAAAAGATACAAATAAACTGCATGAATAAGAGGGGGGAGAAAAGTCAGCACCGAATTATCAGCTTATATTTAATATACATGCTATAAAGCAACTTGAATGATTTTAAAACAAGTAGATATGTCAAAAATGGTATTATGTTATATCTGTGGTACAACATGAATTATGTGAACAAATATAAATCAACAAAATGTAAATAATTTTTGCCTTAAGTGCTCTTTTCTATCTATATTAAGCATGAAGGCATCATCAAATCCTATCCTGGTAATATGCAAGTCATAGAAAAGACACCATTTTTACACCTGGGAAAATGCTGGTATTTGGTATTTCAATGGTATCTGATGGTATTTATCTTCCAGGTGGTATATTGTCTGTGCTCAGTGCTGAGTTTTGCAAGATACAGTTTTAGGCTGCGCCCTATTTTTCTGAGACTAGTTTTTCAAAGCTTCATGTCTTCTTTTGGTTCCCCTCCTTTGCTCTTTATTCCTTCTCTTTTCTGACAGCGAAAGACTCTGAGTGACAACAACAGACACCGTGGAGCAGATCTCGGTCCCTAAATCACCCATGGCAAATCTTTTTTCTGCCTTCACCTGTCTTTCTCTTTTCTAACTTTGTGTGAGCGTCTTTGTACGTCTCTGAGATTGTCATTCTCTTGGTCTGTCTTCGAGTCTTTATTTATAAAGGCTAGGGTTTTGCTGAGCTTGCAAGCTTTTTTGTTAATGCAAGGTCCTCATTCACATCTCCACAGTTGCACACGTCATGGGTAGGCCCTGAATGTTTCAATGTTTTAAGCCTTTTTGGATGTAATACCAGTGATTTAAGCATGTGTTTGCGATTTCAGTTGCTAGGCATCTGTCAATTAAAACAAAAACAGATATTTATGAATGAATTCAATTCATTCATAAATATCAATTCATGCTACATTTAGCCATGTATTTAGCCCTTTATTTGTCACGTGCATATGCAGTGAATTTGGACCCCTTCCGACCGTACTTACATTTCACGTACATCACACTGGGAGGACAGGCCGGAGAGAGGTAGGATGGAAACAATGAAATATGCAATACATGCGGGAAGACGAGGAGAAAAAGGAACTCCACCCAGACTGAGCTCCTACAGGAGGACAGTTTGAGAACAGAAAAAACACCTCAGCACAGAGAGCACACGAATCTTCACACCATACAACATAAAGGACGTGCACCGGAGGCGTTTGTCTGTGATCAACTGAAGAGAGAGAGTGTCCTTTCACCCAGTTCTAAGCAAAAGTCAACAGTTCTCCAGCCGACGCAGGCGACCTTGAAGGATGTGGCCAGAGAGTGAAAACACAGTCCCGTTATCAGGGAGAGTTGTTGTTCCAGCCAGCTTCGGCCTTGAAGCCTTCTAAGCTGACGAACAGGTAGCCGAATGTTATTATGGTTGTTTGGTTTAAGGTTAGAGCGACCAGGCTACATTTGATTTTGCAGGTGATCTAATGTCCATCACTGGTCCCCAGGTCTATCCAATTCTCTTTGGAGAGCCGTGAGCTTCTCCAAGATCTTATCCATATTGCGTTCAATAAGCACAGTCTGAGTACTCACGGCTCTGCCCATCGCGTCGATCCTGCCGGCTAGCCTTGTGGGGTTTTGAACAGCTGTGACTGCTTTCTTTATTCTTCGATAAGCCAGGGCTGAGCCAATTCCGAAAAGCAAGAACCCTGTTATCATGGTTCCGAATAGGTATAAATCTTCAATGTCCTCCATCGAGAGTGCCGCCAAGCACACGACGCGCCTTTTCCCCCAACCATCCATCGAGTATCTGGCAGCAAACGTTCCTGCAGGACGGTCGGGCTCCCCCGAGCCCAGGCTTCTCGTCAAGAAGAGCGTGTCAATTGCATTGAGAGACCAGTTGATCAAATCCATTATGAACTATTTTAACGTTACTTACTAAGACTTCTATCTATCTACCTGTGGTCAAACTTACAACTTAATCAGTGAAAATATTCTTTTTTAAATAGCAGTATTTTATTGTATTATCATCCACTGTTAATTGATTATAATGCAATTTACAAGGAGCCTAAACGTAATCCATCTTATTTAATGTTATTAATTGATTTCTTAACTTACTTAAACTATGTTTCTAACACTGGTATGTATGTATGGGGGGTAGAATCACATATTATGCATTGAAATTAAACCTGTGCACTAGCTGTGTTAACTAAACCCCCCAGGCCACACCACTATTCTCAACACAGAGTTTACAGCTTATAAAAGGTTACAGGTCCTTTTTTGAGCTCATTTCCTGCTCACCTTAAACATCCCCGTTTATTGACTCTGCCTTAAAAAAAAAAGCCTGTGAGTTACACCTGTGGCCCTTGATTTTTATCAAATAAAGCTATGCTAGCAAAAAAACGAAAAAAAACAAGGAGAAAAAAGTCCTGTCTGGTGCTGAAGAAAGAAAAAAGCAACTATAATTCAAAATGTCATCTCTATACCTCTCCACTCTCCGTTGTGAGTAATGGTGCAGAGAGTAAGTGCAAAAAAAAAAAAAAAAAAATCTTCCTGACCTTCACACTTTAAACTCTGGATTATACCTCTAAGTTCGGTTTTTTTTCCATCACTTCTTTTCTCTTACTCTCTCTTCCTTTCCACTCAGAGCCACTAATGTTTACTTCAGAGTTTGTCGATTGTCCTAAAACCACCTTCCCTAAAAGGTAAATGTAACTTATGGATGTCAATCATGATTTCACACACAGATGGAACAGGATGGAAACTTTAGTGTCTTGAGACCGACTATGTAAAGATGTGCAGCAATTTGTTGTACAGAAAGGGGATAACGGGAAAGTGTCTGAGGACATTTTAAGGGTTAAAAATGCTCAAAATATTCTGCAATACATTCAGCGTTTGAATGATTGTTTTTTTCGCTTCACATAAACAGAAACATAGTCCCTCATTTCATTTTAATAGATGTGACCTTCTTCTGGGGGATACACTGTTTGGCCTTGGCAAAAGGTCAGAATCTTGATAGTGAATTAAAACATTTAAAAGAATTCAGTAATACAACATTCACTTAGAGAAACATGGTTTGAGACCATGAACTATCAAAATTATGAACAAATGTATTTGTTTTATCACCGTGTTGTGATCTTGTTGTCTTTGAAATGGTTGCTGTGAAGACAAGTTCATGTTTGCGAACACTTGCAGTCAGTTCCTGTCTTTAAAGCAACTTTGGTGCACCAAGACAACTGTAAAACAGCAATACGATGGAGTCAGTTGGTTTTTGAATAAGGTCAAATTGGCACAGAAATGCATAGAAATTTCTTTTAAAACAGAAATTTACATTAACTACTTACAGTCAGAGTCCAGCCGAAATCTCAAAGATATGAAACAGAAGTTTCAGGAAATCTCTTCTTGCAAAGACAAGTGTTGCAGACAGGTTGGATTCATCAGTGCAGACTGACTATGATTGATTGCAATGTTTTAGCAATCTGTATGCATTTATACATTAAATGTCAAACACAACAACAGTTTGGAGACAGACTGACTCCCAGCATGTGGCAAGTGATCAGTTGGTCACTGCAAATACCTGCAATCAGTTGCTGAATGCAAAAACCTAAATCACCAAACAACCACTGATTTTTAATATTTTCAAGCAGGTTGCCATCTAGCTTAGATTTTGTTTTTTTTGTTTTTTTTTTTACTTCAGTGCAACTAGGTCATAAGGAAAGATCACTGAAGAAAGATGAAGACAATTAATTGAAGCAAAGAGTGCGATGATTAAACTATTGGGCAGTTAGACTCCAGTGAAACTAATTAGCAGAGCGGAGGCCCAACAATGGTAGGAACCAGGATGCCCCTCCACCTCATTCCCCCGAGAGCCACACATTTGGTGAAGATGAAGTAGGTGAAAACGTGGATGAGGCTCTCTTGAACAGGTTTAGGTAGAGATGACGAGGATTCAGGTCACACAAATGAGAGACTGGATGGCAGAATGAACAGAGGCTGATTGGTTTGCCAAAGGAGGGCGAGAAAATTATTGAACCAGAGTGATGATGGCAGAACTGAGTTTGACAGCATGTGAAAGTGGAAGTGATGTAAATAGTAGTCTAGCAGCACAAAATGCAGATCTCCCTTGCCGAACTTAACCATAAGCTTCATTATGTGATTTTTAAAAAGAAAGACAAACTTTGTTTTGTGTGGTGACCTTCTGGAGATGCACAGTTTCTAATTTTGAAGATTGCTTTATAAAGATCACGTACTTCTCCCTGGTTCAAAATGATGTCACATGTACCCTATAAGGAAAAAATGAGGAGTCAGCAGCTCTGTTCATTCCTGACCTTTAAAAAGGAAAAAATATTTCTAAATTTATTTGTAGATTAATGAGATTTAGTTGGAAGAAAACAAAAGTAGGCTTTGAGTTTCATTATGAAATAATTTCAAGGTCAACGGTGAATTTGAATGAATACTAAAGCCGGGGAGTGCTTTAAGTGCTATGAAACTTAATAAAGGTATTGTTTGCTTCATTTGAGACCCTATTTGTAGACTTATGGCATGACAAATAAAAAAAGCATAAACTGTCTGCTGGGGAGTATTTTTATCCTTTTTTCTGAAATAAAATACTAGACAATGAGTTCAGCTGCAACTAGCCTGCTTTAAAATTCAATGAAGGTTGGCGGCATCCAGCTGCAAGGTCACACAAAAAATAAATAAATAAGTAAAAGGACATTACTTGATTGCCAGAGACAGAGTAATTTGCCTGGCCTTGTCCTTGCATCCGATGCCCAGACCTCTACTTTAACATTCCCCCAAGTGCAAGTAAAAAAATGACTTCTTTGGACTAGTTCACATATGTAGCTGCATAATACCAGAAAAATCCTTAGTGTTTCCTGTTTAACTTATTGCACCAATGTGGCTTGTGGTTTATTTCCAGTTTCTGTCCCTGTTTTGGCCCCAGTCATGGTTTTAGTGCAGGATGCGTGCTAAAACGCTTTATTTTTTATGTTACATCATAATGAAAACATTCATTTCAAACATTATGATCCAGCTTTAGTGGGAAATTATCCTTAATTATACCATCATATTGTTAATTTGACATTCTCAGTGAGGAAATGAGGGGGATGCCAGTGACATATTGGACTAGACTCTTTCAGTACATACAGAGGAAAGCTGATGTAAAAGGCTTCTGTCTGGAAGTAGTCAAAATGTGCCATTATTCAACTAATGACAAGTTTCCTGACTCATGCTCAACTAAAGGATGTAAAAGTTGATATGTGTGCTGTTCTGTGAGTCAACAACCAAGACAATGTACATGCAGGTTTTTTTTTCCACTATCTGAATTAACAGATGCAGCAGGTTTAAATCGCTACCATTTTTCAGCCTTAGGTCAGAGCAGAATGACATTAAAATATGTTTAACGATAATTACACCATCAGTAATTGTTCAGGTGTTGTACCACCTCTTTTTCTTCAAGGGAGGTTTTGCAGGGTGAACATAATATTTAACAGTTGTGCCCTGCTTCATCATGTTCACATCTGTACGGTCCTCCTCTACTGAGCAGAAAGCTGCTCCACGAGAGAAGCTGAGGGGTTACTGCATTGCTCAAGGGTACATCAGTGCAGTACCGGCTGACTGAAGATACCGCTGCACACGCAGTCTTGCTGTTCAAACCTTAGAGCTCTAAAAGCATTTTCTTTTTCACCTTTAACAGTATTATATATAGTAATATAAGCATTTGGGAATGTACTGTTATCTGCCAGATGTCCCATGAGAGTTGAGTTTGTGTTTATGTTTTGGAGGTGCTGTATTCTCAGAGTTAAATCATGTGGGGTATTTCCATCTACCAGTTAACTAAATATAGAAAGCCTTGATATTCTCTTTGGTAGGGTTTCCAACTTTAAAGCAGCAGATTTATTTTTTACTTTCTGTGCACTTGGAGGCAGAAAAGAAAACAGAAAAGAAGAAGAATGAAAAAAAAAAACTTAACACAGTCTAGCACCTTTGAATTAATAAGAATGTGTTTGGCCACAATTGCCTGTTAACACATTCCACCTCATCACCACTGACTTGTTTCTGTTGGCTCAACAGTTGGGCTACAGCTCCAATATTCACTCCTCTTTAATGTGTGGTTTGGCCTTTATCAGTGTCTGACAGGGAACTACTCCCTGCATTGAACAGGTTGGCACTAATGTTTTTTGCCATTGGGCAGTGCAGAGAAAAGAGATCAATTTAACCTCGGTAATGTCACCTACTGGTTTGTAAACTTGTGTTTTTAGTATTACGGCTGTTGCTTGTTTTTTTTCTTATTATTATTATTCAGTTCAGTTCAATTCAAAACACCCTAATACAGAGATAACAGAAAAAAATCCAACAATCATACAACCTCCTATGATCAAGTGCTTTGGCGACAGTGGGAAGGAAAAACTCCCTTTTAACAGGAAGAAACGTCTGGCAGAACCAGGCTCAGGGAGAGGCGGCCATTTGCCGTGACCGACTAGGGGTGAGGAAAGGAAGGCAAGAAAACGACATGCTATGGAAGAGAGCCAGAAATTAATAATAACTGATGATTAAATGCAGAGTGCTGTATAAACACATGGTTAGTGGAAAAAAAAGGTCAGTGAAGAAGAAGCACTCAGTGCATCATGGGAAGCCACCATCAGCCTAAGTCTATTGGAGTGTAACTAAGGGAGGATTCAGGATCACCTGATCCAGCCCTAACAATACACTTTATCAAAAAATTTTAAGCCTAATCTTAAAAGTAGAGATAGTGTCTGCCTCCCTAATCCAAACTGGGTCCTGGTTCCACAGAAGAGGGGCTTGAAAGCTGAAGGCTCTGCCTCCCATTCTGCTTTTAAATACTCTAGGAACAACAAGTAAGCCTGCAGTCTGAGAGCGAAGTGCTCTGTGAGGACTATACGGTACTCTGAGGGACAGGGGCAGTATGACAGCATGGTGGTTAGCGCTTTTGTCTCATAGTAGGAAAGTCCTGAGTTTGAATGATGGCTGGGATAGGATCAATCTCCCCGCAACCCTAAATTGGATAAGCAGAAGAAAATTGATGAATGTATTTTTAGTTTGTTAGTGCACTTAACCACACAATAAGCCACATTATCTATCAGTTTACATTAATAATGGTGATAAAGGCACCAACAACAAAATAATGATTAAGAGCTTCAGTTCAGTGACTTGAATTAGCTGATGTGTGCAGCAGACAGCTATCTGCCTAGTCAACTTTCAACTGTCACTTAAAGTGACCACATTCCTAATAAGGCATGACTTTTTTAGTTTTGATGGAATTCCAGTGGGGAGATATAAGTAAGGGGGATTACCCTGCTGTTTTTTGTTCTTGACCAAATTCTGACAGAAATTTTTGAACTACTAAATGTTTGATTGTGTTCATCAGGGAGTTTCTAAAATTATCTGTTGTTCAGTGCCAGGCAGGCGGCCTATGGGTGCTAAAAGTTAGTAAGATTGGAATGGTGAGAGTGATTTTGTTGTACACAATAAAACAAAAACTGTCATCACTCATGCTCCTCTGTTTGTTCTTTTTGCTTCTCACCTCTCCTCAAATGTGTTTTGGGGCTCTTTTGTAGCTGTTAATTTTCCCGTTGCAATTTGATTGTATTCCTGTAGTTTTGACCACTACCTACTTAAGTCTACGTCTGTGCTTGTAGTGATGTAACAGTCTGAACTTCCACTGTAACAGTCTGAATATGTAATCTTGTAAGAAAGTTACTACTCTGCAGGCCTTTGAGGACTTGCTCAGAAAGCTTTTGAAGCAAGAAATTGTTTCCCCAAATGTTGCTACTCTTTTGCAACCTTTTGCAATGACAAAGCAGATAAGAATCCCAAGCCATTGTTGTGTTATTTTGTTAATTGCCTTGGCTGCACAAGTCCCCACCAGTGCTTGTGGTCTCTTTGTGAATGTCAAGCACAAATCAGACCAGTTTCAGTGTGGTTTCCTAATTAGTGGAAAGGTGGTGCAAATCAATGGATGTTTGTATAGCAGGAAAGCAATTTATTTCTAGGGTGATATCAGGGGGGAATTAAACAACTGTTATTGAAAATGACTGGGGCAATTTTAAACCAAAGACAATTTACACTTTGTTTCCCTGTTGCTTACGCCACATTATTCAAGGTGTTTTTGAGAAAGGAGACCAATAACCATTTGATAATTGTTTGGGGTTTGTTTACCAGTCCCTTTGTTGCTGTTGACAACACTCTAGGCTCTTGTGCTGCCTTTACTTGCACAGGGCAAACATTAGTGTCACACTAAAAGCCCTACAGCACAGAAACCAGTTCTAATACACCAGTGTTTCACAGGCATTTATTGAGAGACAGTGAAATATGAACTATATCCAGTTTTATCTACTTTATATCCTTCAGTCTCTTAAAAAAGTTCTTTATATTCTTTAAAAAAGGGGGAGATGGTGCTTTGCTGGTGAGATTTTGGGTTTCTTTTCCCTTAATGGAAGGTTCTGTACAACTCAGTATAAAGCTTTTTCTGAGCGATATCCTTTATCCAATGATGAAACAGTTCTATCCTGATGGGAGTGTACTCGTCCAGAATGAAAAGGGCCCCACACAGGGTAGAAAGAATAATTTGACAGGTAAATAAGTTATGTGAATCTTAAGTTTTAGACTTTGGACTTTTCAGTCATCTGCTCTCAACCCTGTTGAACACAAAGGTTTTGGAATGACGTGTTCTGTCCAAACAGGTTTCTGTGTTTATAAGGTAGGTTGCCAAAAGTTCCTTTTTTCCCAGTTTTATAGTGGCACCTGAATGCCTCTTCATATCAGTTCAGTTTTATTCCACTATTTTTTTGAAAAGTGGGTTTGTCTTGACTGTGGTCATAATAAAAGATTAATGTAAGCTTATGGTCTGAAAAAGGAAGCCAGGGGTGAAGTCTCTTATACCGGAATTATTTTCCTGTTATTCATCTGCAGTATTTTGTGACTGCAAATGAGTAACTGGAGACTTTACATTACAATGTACCAAGTACATATGTGCCTCAGTTTACAGACTTGCAAAAACTACAACTCAACCACAGTGTAAAAGCTGTTCATATCAGTGTCTGCAACAGAATACAATCAATAACTTGGTACTCTTCCCCTGGGATAAGTGCATTCCTTTGAGAAGGAAGTGGTAGTCTATGGTCCAATCTAGGACCAGTCTGTGAAGGATTTAACACAACTGGACCCCTAGTTTTGCCTTCCCCAACTTATCTTCACATGGCTTGAACTCCTGTCCCAGTGAGTGATGGGTCCATGTTGTTTTTGTTTTTGTTTGTTTGAAAAGTGCCTGAGTAGGCCACCGTATGTTTGCATTCAGGGGTGAGTGCTGTAGCTCCTTTTCCACCAGTTTGCTCCACTACTCTCACTCCCCCTCCTGTGACCAGCTTGTATTGAGAGACCTTACCAGGACACACAAATCTACCCATGGTGGTTCTTTAGAGAGGTGATAAAAAAGTTTACTGACAAACAATCTGAAAAAGCTAATTCTTAATATCACAATAATTTGGCTGGTCATTTAAAATGGACATCATGGTGGAGTTCTCTAAAATTCTTTACAAAAATGTCCAAATGCAAGCCAGTAGCAATTGGACAGAACACAGATCTCTGGGGAGTTTAGGCCACCAGAAATCCAGGGTAGCAGTGGACTTCAAAGAGTTCAGCTTTCGCTGTGGATTCCCCACCACCCCCACCGACCACCCCCCATGGCTTCTCTGTAATATCAAAGCTGTTGACAGCTTTGGCTCTTGTTCACACAGACCTTTAAAGTATAATGATACATGCTGCCTGCTTGGGTTCTAGTTTTTTTATAGCATTTCTTTGACATATCATTAAATGTTCATGCATGTGCTGTCATATCTACGGGATATGCAACCTTCATGTCTTAGAGTAGCTCCTGAATTAATGTCCTGTCAAATTTTAACACCTACGTTTGGAATAAACTTTTACCCCCCTGGAGTAAACTCCATCGCACATGAATGTCCTCTTATCAGTGCTTTGGTTACGGTGTGAAATATACTTCAAACTGTCACATAAACAATCTTGCGTTCCAAGCACACTTTGATGACCTGTCACTTTGACAGTTTACAGAGGTCTGTGGGAGAAGATAAGTAAAATCAGTTACCTTTCCTGTAACTGACCTCTTCTAGAGTGTACAGTATAATACTGAGAAAAAAAAATTCAATGTGAGCAGCAGATTACACGGTCCTACACAGGTACTCACTGACATACACATATGCAGACACAATCATAAATCAGGAAGAATCAGTCCAAATAGCAAACTATGTCTTTTTACTGTTAGTGACAAAGAAGTTAGAAATGATTCTTAAACCATTTACAAGCAGATTAATCTCTTTACATTAGGTTGTTCCCATAAGTCTAAAACATATTTGGTCCATGTGAGCACTGTAGTTTGTGGATACTAAAGCTAATGTTTGGCATCTGTTGGCTGTGACCTTGTCACTTTCTGCAAGGATACACCAGCATGGTACAGTGGAGATTAAGGAGTAATGACAATAACTTCCAATCTACTCTGCAAGTGGATGCGAGTGTTGAAGTGGGCCATCTGAAATGCTATTAAGGACAATGGAAGCAGTGTTTGTGGCAGTTACAGCAGAGTTTCAAGCCAAGCAGAATGACAGTATGCACAGCTGGTAAAGGTTGTTTCTGGTGTTGAGATCCTACCACATCTCAGCAAATTTACAACATTCTGTTCTATACCTCATCTTAAAAAGGAATCCATCCATCCATCATCAGGTTAGAAGGCTAAGAAGAATATTCCACTTCCTTTTTAGCAACATGTTTCCAGTTCCTCCCAATCTCCAAATTCTGATGCTTTCCCACTCCAGTTGAGATATATCTTTTTCAGCGAAATGTGGATCTACCCTGAAGTCTCGTCCAAGTTGTGTGTCCCTAGAAAACCTCCAAGAGAAAATGCAAGGCGGCAGAAGTTGTTGTCTGAGCTTTTCCAGACAACAAGCTCCTCAACCTTACAAGGCTGAGGCCAGAAACCCTACAGAAGCTAATTTTAACTGTTAGCTCTTTGGGTTTTTTCTCTTTTGCCAGTGAAGTAAAAGCATACCTGAATAGAAAACCACACGATGGAACACTATCAGTCATGGATTAGCCTCCCCAGAGAGTGAAGTTCAGTATTGTTATTTTTTTTTTGTTAACTCTTTCTTTAGGTCATTACTCACATCATGTTTGCTTCTCTCCCTTTACGTCAGCTTTTTTTTTAAAAGATTGGATTCCCCTCACAAATAGGTCATTTGAGCAGTAGGTGGATGTTATTTCTATAGTGTGCCTGAGATGACCCACTAAGGATACCCCACCCCTCCACGCCCACTGATGTCATGCAGAGCCAAGAGTAGAATAAAAACTGTTAAAAACAGAGCATTTAAAGCAGCCAGACATCTGACCTTCTGGATCACAGGGAGTACCTGACCTGATATTATGTGACAGAAAATAAGGAAATACTTGAATGGGAACTGTCAGGGAAAAGACCAAAAATAAAGGATCAGTCACTGTGGAGAAGACTTTAAAAACTATGGATGTTTAGTGTGAAAGCCTTTTTAGAACACCGGCATGCATATACAACATGGCATCCAGTAAAGTATATCACCATAAAAACACCAGAACAAGGCATGCTAGTATTACTACTGTTTATAACAATATTTATAATGCTGCTTCAATCTCAATTCAGTAACTTCTCAGAAAATTTTTATTTTCACTTGGTCAGCAGAGGCTCCACTCTATTATCATACCTGCAGTCAGTCAGTCACATGTGCTGTGACTGACTGACTATCTTTTTTCAATATCAGTGCAATCAGCTGAGCTGCTGTGGCCAGTCTCACTTGGTAGTGAGAGAGCGACATGTCCCAGGCTCAGATTAACTCTGCAAATGCATTGCAAGTACCCCGAGCTGTTTTTCTGTGTTGTCTTGTCCTCTCTCCATGTCCTTTGACAGGCTCGTAAATAATGCAGGAGGACTTTGCAATGATAACCAGCTTGGAGGCAAAGTGGGCACACACAACAACAACATGCTCACACACTTTGTTTTTTATGGGTCTCCCCATATCACTTTCTCTTGCTCCAGGAGTTTAGCTCATTTCAAAAGTGTTTAACTTTACACTCTGACAGGGTTCTCACTCTTTTTACTAATACTCAGGCTGTTATATTTACAGTTTACACCTTTGTTATTGCCCTGTTTATAGACCTAAAGGAGAACCAGGTTTTCCGTTGTCCGGTGGAGCATCATGGTTATGGCTATTTCAGTCAGGTCACACACAGATAATCATGCTGTGGAGTTTTGCAGTTGGATTCTATGTTCACATGTGCATTTATTATAATTTTTGCTTTTTTTTTTTTTTTTTTTTTTTTTTTTTTTTTTTTTTTTTTTTTTTTTTTTTTTTTTTTTTTTTTTTCTATTGGGCCCTCAGTTTGTAAAACTTAGGTGCTTTTTTTTAAGGATTGTAAGCAGATACAGTTTAATTCCTCCATCTTTTTCCATCATCGATTTGTCAGTGAACTATTTTTTATTAGTAGTGTTTTGCTTTGCTAAATGTTTCTTGGACTGTTGTCCAACAATCAGTTTACACTAACCGAGAAAAACAGGCTATATTCTCAAATGTTTCCTGTCTTATTTTATTCAAATCAACATTTCAGCTTGGGTTTTTAAAACTAACTCTTTGATGTTGGACTTAATTTTCTTAATCCAGCATCATCAACTATGATGATGTCAAAGTAAAGCTTGTTAGCAGATCATATAATGCTCAGGAAAAAAGCACCTCCTTCACCCTGCAGGGGGCTTCAGCACTAATTCTGACTGGCTTATGTGAAACCAGGGAACAACTGCTTGACGCAATGTAATATGTTTTTTGGAGCGTGCTGTAAAGTCCGCAGTCCTCAGCTGCGGCAGCACCACAGCTCCCAGTCGGCTGAGTGTGGGTGGAGGCGCAGGGCTCCTCTCGTCCCCATATCTGTGAGTCATCCCATCACTGGATCATTAATCTGTCTGACCTCCGCATTTTCGTAGTGAGAGGAGGAGTGCTAATGATGAAAACAGGCTATGTCACTCACTCGATTTTAGCACACATCCACAGACACACAGTTACACTCTCGCTCGTGCAAACACAAAGCCGATCCTCCCCTCCCCCACCTGTAGCCTTCAACAAAAGGGCCTCCGTCTTCAGCCCTGTGAAGCCTACATCCACTTTGGCCCAATTTCCACCTCAAACCCTCAGATCTGGGCACCGCACCATCAAGACGGATGAAGTTCAGCTCAGCCACAAGAATTTGTTTATACTCCTTTTTCTCTTCTCCCATTCCCCTGTTAGTCAGCCTCACTCTCCATGTTTTATGCCTCAGAAATTCTCCATCTGTTGTATAGAGGCATGCAAGGAGGAAAGCCATAATTTGGGCCATGCTTATAGGCGCTGCATGAGCATTGATCTGGCTTCCCAAACCATTGTGTGGTTTGCTGCAATGGAGAAAGGAAGGGAAGAGAGTGAAAGAGACAGATAGCAGTAACCTGTGATATTACACTGCAGGGGGTGAGGGATTAATGGCAGAGGAGGTCTCTTTGTGATATGGCTCAGTAGGGTATACTTTGGCTCCCCCTCTTCTTTTTCCTGTGGCTTTTTCTTGCCACAATAGTAACAGCTATTTCTTCCAAGATTAGAAACTAGGCCCTGGCATGTAAGGAAAGTGCTGCCAAGGCTGCGCCTATGCTGAGTAACATGTTAAGGGGGGGTTTGAATACTAATATTGAGTTGCTGTATGTTGTTGTAAGTACAGTATGTTTACTGATTTGTGCATCGTTTGTCCAACACAACAAATAGAAATTTTATTTATATGTGAGGACATTAGTAACCAAAAAGAAAGAGGGGGGCGGCGGCATCTTAGAGGCTTAGATGTCCTTTGCATCCCCCCTTCCATCTTAGCAGGTTAATTGATTTGTCAGCTTTAAAAGCAGAGGCTCTCGGGTCTCTGGTGTAGTCTTCCATTGATTGTTGCATTTAGATCAGTGGCCATTTAATGCAGAATCACATCTTGTTTGCTGGCTCTGTGATAACCCCTCACAGGAGATTGAGAAGATTTCTGGAGCACCCGACCTCTGACTTTCCCATTATATACCTCACGTATATGATGTGGCACACAGACTAACACAGAAACTTGTAATATTAGTGGCTCTAATCCTTCTGATTTGAAGATGTGTGATTTTTAACACGTGTGACATGACACGTGTCAAATTCGGCAAACACAAAGTTGTGTTTGTGGCTTTTCTGCTACAATTAGGTGTATGTGGCGTAAAGGCGATGGTGTTTTCTGCCTTTACATATGTATGACATCTGTAAATAATTTAATCAAATTGTCTCCATTCTTTCTTTTTTTTTCTTTTTTTTTTTTTTTTACTAGAGAATAGAAAAAAGTCATTTTTATTTTTAAAGGCAAAGAAATGGAGCTGTAACACAAGCATGTTCCTTTGTTCTTTTGCAACAGTGTTTACTTTTTCTTCAGGACAGTGAGTCCTGAGGAATTTCATCACAGCTTGTCATTATTCCACTCACGGCACCCGGCAGCTGGCAAATTCAGTTTTACCCTTTGATAATGTGGAAAATCATTAAGTATTCATAAGCACATATCCGTTTCTGTGTACACATACATGCACGCATCCGTGTTTCGTGTGCTTTTTAATATGTTTTCTTCTGCTGCATTGTTTCTGCACCGTAAATCAATTAGGACAGTTGTGCAATATCTAATGAGTTATTACACAGACTGCTTGTGTTATCTGTAGCTATTAAAGGAACGCTGACTCCCTTTTGGGATTCACACAGAGACTAAAGTAAACATGTTAATCCCATTGAGCAGCCCCTCTTCTGTTTCATCTGATAAGGGACTGGATTCACCTCTGCATGCATCCTAAATTTAAAAAGTGTGCGTCTGTGTTAATGCTTGTGGTTCCGGCGCATGTGAATCTTTTTGTGTGATGGGAGCATGTCTGTGTTCCCCAACTCTGTCGCAGAGAAGTGGAATGTCCCCAGCAGTAGTTGGGTGGGCCGCTAGTGGTGTAAAATGATTGAGTGGCAGTTAAGGCGAGCCTTTACAGAGAGCCAGGAGGAATGCCTGATGTAGATGGTGGATTCCAAGGCTGTTGCTGTGGTAACAGAACGACTGGAGGTATTGCTTGCCGAGCAGAGGATTTTTGGGGGGGTGGGTGGCTTACTTAAGGATTCAGAGCATGAGTGGGAGCGTCTGCCTGCCCCGAGCCCTGCCGTTCCACTTGCGTAATCTACTGCAAGAGAAGATCAATGAGGATTTAGTGCTCGATTGTCATCTTCACTTCTAAAATGCCAGCCAAGAATATAGGAGCAGCAAAAGTAGCAGTTTTAGCAACAGCAAAGCGGAGCTCAGCGGGAGGAAGTGATGCCATGTACACCTAACTTAAGCAGATGATTTCTCCTGCTCAATCCTTTTTTTTTTTTCTTTTTTTTTTTTACCAACTTCCTGTCCTC
>VUQG01044068.1:5006-27664 GCA_015106755.1 Etia nguti | reverse complement strand
TCGGAAATTTATATGATTTTTTTTTTTTTTTTTTTTAATAAAAGGAAGTAGTCATTTCCTTCATGATTCAATAATTATCAGAAAGGTGACTGGTTGTTAGCACAACAAGTCAGACCCCCATCGCCATATGAAAGCTGGTTCCAGCCAAAATGGGAACCATGGATGGAAAGCTCTCCCACCAAAATGATCTGGCATTCATGGTTTCTTGAATACACCGAGCAACAGGAACACACCAAATTATGTGGTAAGGCTTTTTCTTTCTTTCCTTTTTTTTTTTTTTTTTTACTAACAATAAAAGACATTGTTGTGTTGGTGTTGAATCTCTAAAATAAACTCATCATGACCTGAAGCATTTTTTTAAAATGACATGAAAATGAACCTGAGCTGTCCTGAGGTCAGCTTACTTCTTGCTGGGTTTTTTTTGCTAAAAACAAAGTGAATTATGGGCTGTCACTAGGGGGATTGCTGGAACACCTGAAATAGAGGCCGACATTGTACACATGCCAACACAGACACATTGGGTGTGAGAACATGTAAATGGGCCACATACGCTGGTAGTCATAGTAAATTAGGCCAACATCTGGCTAGGCACAGAGAGTTCAGTTACCCACTCAGCTGTAGCATGTACCGCGAGGGCTTGGTGAAGGAGAAGTGGCACAGTCCAGTGCATTTTTAGGACCAACCCTGGCACTTAGCTGAAAGTCTCCCATCTGCAGCTACCTTGGAGGGGTCTCCAGCACAAACAGTAGGTCACTTTGACCAAGGACTATCGTGTTGCCATTAACAAAAGTTGGAGAGGGAGCACTCACACAAACCATTTTACTGGGATGTGTAACTGTGAAAATCAATCCACATTGCAATTAAATTCAAAAGAGAAGCATCATCATATCATACACCAGCCATGCTGCCAAACTGCTCCAAGCCACTGTGGCATGGACTAGACATATCAGACTTGAAGATGTTAGCAGCAGATGTTTGAAGTCCTGGATTATACTTCTACTTCCAACACATTCAAGAAATGGTCATTCAAACTGAGAATGAGCATCTGTGGGATGTGTTGAAAGCTTGGGAATCTGAAGACCAAGCTTCACCTTGTGCTCTTTGCCATTATCTGTCTTTTCAAACAGTCCTAAGTAGTTTTTGCCATACAGCAGGGTGCTTTATCGTGCTGAAAGAAGCTCCAGTACAGAAGACCAGTGTCATCAGGATTGTTAATCGCCTTTTATACTAGGGTGGGAAATTAAGCTAATTGCAGCTGTAGCTCAAATGTTACGGAAGTGAACTAATATTCTGAAGGCATTTCTTTCTTTGACATAATGATATGAAGTAACGTGCGATTTTCCATGAACAGCATGTGCGCAATCTTTACCCTCAGAGCTGATTCTGTGCAGCAGAGGGATTTGTCTTCAGAGCCCCGTGTGTTTTTTGAACATGAGAACCAGACATTTGAGTTCAAATGAAAAGGTGGTGGAAGAGTCAAAAATCTATAAAACCATCACTGCTCAACTTGAGGGAATTAAAACCTGCTACCAGTCCAACACAGGGCTAATACAAAGAGATTAACAACCATTCATGCTCGCATCCATACATAGTGAGGCTACCACCCACCACTGCCAAAGTCCATAAAACAATGAGCATTAATTTGGGACAGAGATGCAACAAAAACACCAGAGACTGACAAGGTGAGCACCTTAAAAAAGAAAAGAACAGGAAGCATCTTCTCAAATGAGAGACATAGAAATGAACTGACCAAAGATAGATGCAAAGAAAAACGAGGGGAGTCGTGCTGCAAAAGAGGGAAAGGAACCAAAACTACAAAACACAAATATCCATATCCATGTCAGATCATATAAACGATCTGTCACCTTTAGCGACGCTATGGTGATGAACCAGCAGGTGGATAGCAATCCATTCAAATCTAAAGGTAATGTGAAACCTGCAAATAAATAGGATTAAGAACTGATATTTATAATATATGATGAATCGGTGTTCATGCTGGACAGGACTTTTTTCTGTAGGTCTGGATGGGGGTGGAAAGGTTAATCTGAAAGCAATTGTGTGTCTCTAAGTGGACAGCTCTCAGTGCTGTTGTGCAACATTAGCATCATGTTCTGGGTCCTCGGATAACTCTCTTCAAAGACACAAGAATACATTCCAGAAGTAACCTGTCACTTTATACTTCCTATTTGTACACAGCCAGATTCAAATCTTCTACATTGTTATATTTGTTATTATTATTGTTATTATTTTAAAAAGGAACTTGAACACAACAGCAAAAACTGCGTATCCATCTGTTTGTGCAGAAATGTGCAGAATCTTAGATTACTGATGAGGTGTGATGAGGTGTCGAGTCCTGCAGTGTGGGCTCTCTCTCTCTCTCTCTCTCTCTTTCTTTCCCCTCTCTTGCTCGCTTACAGATACACAGACACCAGATTTTCTGCCTCTGCCGCAGTGCAGGGCAGGGCCAGAATATCCAAACCCATCAACTTCCTATTCAGCCAGTTTTGCTCAAGAAAAGAGCAGGATGTGAACACAGCCTTCCTCTTATGTGTTATCTGAACATATCTGGCAGTGAAATATGTACTTTCAAAATAAAATGAAAATGCATTTTTAAAAAAGCATTTTTTTTTATTCATAGAAGGAAAAAAACAACATTAACATTAATTTACAGGCATTACACAACAAATATTTTGCTATTAATGAGCAATTCCAATAATTCTGCATCAATTTTTACTTCTTACAAAATTTGTTAGATGTTCATAGCTCCCCAAACATAATGACTAATGACTTCTAATCTTCCGAGGTTTATTCCTCCGCCATAAGCTTGATGTTTATGTTTTTTAACAAAATGTCTTAACAATTATTTGTCATATTGCTTTGAAATTAATTTGCATGTCTCACTGAAGCCCAGCTCAAATCAAAACATCTAAGAGCCACAGACCCTGTGGGTAGTCTGACAACCTGTCCCGGATGTGCCCACCTCCCTGCAGCCATGACTTCATTGTGAGCACATCCTTTTACATCATCATTTTACAAACAGAACAGAACATCTGAACAGATCTTCCCTGTGCACCTTCAGGTTCAGCACACAGTAAACGCTATGTCCCAGCTCTTCCACACCTCGCACTTCTTAGTGTGACCCCTGGCTCTGAATTCTCTCTGTGACCCAGAACTTGACTCTCCTACAGCTCTCTCTTGACCCCTTACTTCCCTGGTTGCACCACCAATCAGCTCAGTCAAATGTGAGCAGTTGTTTAATGTTCCCACTGGGAAAGCACAAGTTGTTCCACTGAAATCAAACTCCATGTGTGTGTGTGTGTGTGTGTGTGTGTGTGTGCGTGTGCGTGTGTGTGTGTCTGTTGGTTTGTTTTTAATGTCTTACATTGTGCATGAAATATGTACTGAAGATTTGTGTTTTTTAAAATATATTATATATTAGTATATGTTACATATTAGTCTTGCAATAGAACCTGTCCAGAGTATCCTGCCTCTCTGCATGTGACAGCTGGGAAAAGCTCACATCCTCCACCAAACCTGAATTGGATAAGCACTTACGACAATGGGTGCATGGATGGTTATTCTTAAGTATATAGATATATTAGTATGTACTGGGGATGAAGAAGTTTCAATAGAGGAAATAACAATGGTGATGCTTAATTTTGTGCAGTTGATTACAAATAATATATTTTTTAAAAACGGATGCGTCAGTTTTATACTGAGGATTTCCCCACAAACAATCGTCACATCTAAAATATAAAACAGGCAAACACACACACACACACACACACACACAACACAAACATGCTCTGTCCCCTTCTTTGTGATCACTTGGCAACCGCACACAAAGGCCAAGGCGTGCTCTGCTGCACACAATGTGACACTGCTTGTGCATGTCAGGGTGGGGAGGAGCAGTGAGCTGTACCCTTAACGCACACGCACAAACACACAGAGCGGATTTGGCTACAGGCCACATCCTGCATGTGTGTGCACAAGCCAAAATAACATGGAGACATTTGGTACAGCACCCGAAAGCACCATCCTCTCAGCTGCACCACTGGAGAAATGAGCAGCGACCAACGCTTTGTCCTTCATGCTGATTAAATGCTAGATTAGTTTGTCTACAGCAGACTGAGTGCACAGCAGTAATAATTACTCCATAATTACACCATATTGTGTCTCTGCTGTTTTTCACTGCTGTCGTTTTACTGTTTACTCAGTGGTCACTACAACTGTAGTAGCATAAATCAAGAACTTTCTTTGATTCACTTTCAGTTCTGCAGCCTAAATGATGGATAATCCTCCTCTCTAAACTCAGAGAAAACATGAGCAGTCATTAAAAGGAGCCGTGCATTCCTCCAAAGAGAGCACATCTCCACCACTGAGCAATGTGAATGCATGTGTGCAACTGTTATCCTTAAGGTCCCTGCAGCTATCGTAGAAGTGTTAGTGAAGGGAAGGATAGCAGGGAGAGCCGAACATACTGCAGGCAGCACTCTGCTCATTTTTGTGTCCTCCACTCCTCTTTAGGGAAATATAGCTACAGGCGGGAGTCTGTGCTTTTAGTGGTCTGGGGGACTGTGAGGTGTGTGTGCAGCTTAGTCCAAGATGCACATGGGACCAGAGGGCTGTCCCACTGAGCATTAACTCTCCTGCTTCTGTTGGGGGTAGGGCAAAGAAAAATAAGGAGACGGGAGATGGGGTTTGAAATAAGTCCAACAGCGAGGATGGGTGCAGAGGTGGTTCAGTATTTTCACCAGATTTGAGTCTCATCTCAATTTTACTTCCAAATGAAGAGGACTCTAAATAAAGAACTGCAATATAAAACCTACTGAAATGGATATGGACACTGTAGTGTTCAAGAAGAAGGGGTGTATCCAAGAGAACCACTGAGGAGAGCAATGACATTGATCTTTAGTGACACGGGAGCTGTAAATCACAGAGAATACACATACTAGAGAGATGTTCTTGCCTGTACTGACCCAAAGGGGCAAGTGAAGCATAGAGGCGATGTAGATTACATAAGCAGAGCAATGTGAAGCGATCTTTGCTGCCTGGCAGCATCCAAAAGAAACTAAAACTAGCCAAGCTGGAGTCAAGTTAGAAAACTCAACCTATGGAACCTATGAAAAAAAAAAACCCTGTGTGGCCCATTACAAATAGTCCTGCAAGCTAGCTCTGCATCGTATTTCTAAGATATGCAAGTGAAAAAGTGTCACTTCACAAATTTGACCTTCTGCAGCCCGACAACAAGCACTGGGTAGGGTTTGATGTAGATGGGTTAGGGTTAAAAAAAAAGAAAAAAAGGTCACACTGATGATGTAGAGGTTACAAAAAGTTAATGTATCAAAAAATAAAACACACTTGGTGTACAGGGTTAAATCACAAATCAGATATATAATAATATGATACGATATCCTAACATCCTGGAACAAAAACAGATTCAACTTTGAAACTTCACATTCTTCCACGCTGAACCTTATTAAGCAAAATCCTGGATTGGTAAAGAGAGTGGCTGAATAATTATTTCCTATTTGTATGTCTCTACTTTCTTGCATTGTTCTTGCTTTCCAGCTTATACTGCCTCTACTCTCTGTCCCTATTATGCAATCGAAATCCTGATGACCATCACAAATAGAGACTGCTTCTGTGTCTGGGTATGAATCTTCACCTTTAAAAGTACTCCGAGATAAAAGAGAAGTTTTTGATCAGTGCATTGTCTAGATACTGGAATGCAGTCTGTTACTATGCAACACATCGGCTCCAAAGATATTCCCGCTGAGGATTTTCATCCACCATCTGTCTGTGCCCTCCCCCTGAAAGCTGTTTCTTTTTTTTCCTCTGTTTCTTCTTCCTCACATATTTCTGGGTTTTTGATTCCCAGCTGCCTTGGGGGGGGGGGTTGGAAAATGAATATTCGTTTCCTTCCAGACGCTGTTCTTTCAGCCTTCATCCTGACTGCAGAGGCACCTTTGTGACATGAATCAGAATGCTACACAGGCAATATTTAAACGCTCACCGTCTTTTCCATCTCTCTAATTACCGTCTTGGCCTCTAATGTTAAAAAAAAAGCTCTTAAGGGGAGACAAAATATTTATAGATCATTGTGTTTAACTACTGTTGCATGTAATTAATATCACTTCTCAAACATTTTGCTTGAAATAAAAAACAAAACAAAACAAATATTTTCATGCTAGTAAATCTTTCTGGGGCTTAACGTGTGTTTGCTTTTGGGTTGCACAGTGTTAGAAAGGACTTGTTAGTGAATGGCATGCTTACTGGTGAATATTGCCGCACTGTTATTTCACGGGATCGTTGGCAATCTACAGCACGACAAGCACTGTTTGCAGTTTTATTGTGGATTTAAAAAATATGCTTGTTTTGTAAAACTCAGAATGCTTCTTACATGATGTATGCATTCTAGGAACGCATGCTGTAATAGGAGCACAGCAGCACTTGCTATAATTATCTCACACGATTAATTTTTCTGTTTGCTCTGATTCAACACTTGAACTGCTGAGCGAGCTGTTTGTTGCTCTAAGAAGCAGCTGTTCGGTTTGCTAATTGTAAGAACTCCTGCTGAGCCCTCTAAACGTGTGACATCTCTACGTCAACAAACTGCAGGTGAAATAAGGTTCCCGCTTCATAACTGCAAGGATTTTCTTATATTCCCAAACGGAACCTTTGAAAACCACCAATTAGTGTCTGATAGTTCTCACCTGCTTTGGATCTCCATCAGCTCTTTGCACAGATGCACACCTAGGACTTACAGTACAAGAAAGCGTTACATGACTTATTAGTAGATAAAATCATTGTGTGGCCCACAGTCGAGTGGACTCAGCTGCAGCAGCCTACACTTTGGCACAATATAAATACAGTTGTGCAAGCACAGTCTTTTTTTTTTTGTTGAGCAAGTCCATGTTTATATTTAGAGCGTATATATTTAATTTGTGAAGCCTGAACAGCTTGTCCATAGGATTGTGGTTAATCTCGATTCCTTTTGCAATCATCACACCGCAGTCTGGCAGTTCTCTGGAAAACAAGTTAGCTCTAATTACTTTAATTGTACTACTGCAGTCTACAAATGTAAATATATGTGATTAAATCCATACACATGTTTCACTCTTACCCCCGGGTGCATTTTACAAACTATACTTTCCAGTCACTTTTTGCAGTTATGGAAAGCCAAAGGTTTATTTGTGAATTAAGATGTACGACTCCAAAGTCTGAGTGTGGGTTAGGTACAGTTTAGATCCATCCGGACACAAACTCTAATTAAAATGTAATGAAACCCAAAATACCTCTGAGTCTTTTAACACCTGTGGAGACATGATGCGCTCAGAGTCCCCACAATGGTGACTGCCAGTTTTTGTCACGAGCAGATCCCATTTTTCCAATAATGTGACAAAAGCTCCAGACAGCTGTTGCACATGTTAAAAAAAAAAAAAGGCACGCCTTGGTTAAGATTGCTGTTTGTAAAATGATAGAAAGGTCATATTAGTTGTCATGACAGCCAAAGCTTACCACTGTTACATGAAGCAGTCTGAGAATGAATGGCCAAGGCTGAGTATTCAGACAGGAAGGGCAACAAAAGGGTCTGATATTCCTTAATGTGCCTTGAAAGTATATATCCAAGGCTGTACTTACTTTGCTTGGCTTCAGATGAATATTTTCCATTCATTTTACGGCCAGTCATCGCAGTTTAATAAATAAGAATAGATCTTGTGTGTGCTATGAACAACCCCTCTTGGAGAGGTGATTGCCGAGCCATGTTTAAACCTCTCTAACAGAGGGCAGATAATGGAGCTGTATTCTCGTATCTTAGTCAAACTCAGCTGTTGCAAATGAAGAACAGCTTGAGCAGTTCCTTCAATCTGTGACGTTGACGCCCAGCCAAAGACCCCAATTGGTGCCAGCGCTGCTGTTGTGTCCCGTCAGTAAGTCAGTAAATCTGTCAGAGTTACTTTTTTAAAAGCGCAGGGTCTGTTCTGCTAATACAGGCATGCAAAACGTCACTTAACCCCGACAGTAAATCAGAAAACAAAATGTAAGAATGTGTCTCGTGGTTTGTACACACAGAGACACACACACACGCTCATGTATTCATGGGTGTATATCTGTTCGTACTGTATGCACAGACACAGTCAAGGGCGCGCAGACAAAAGCCGCAGAAGCACAAGCACCCACACACCCACCTTCACTTTGCTGTTCTTAAGCAAACAGCCCGAGGCACAGTGAATGAGCATGTCAGCGGTGTGGGATGACATTCTGTCGCACAAAGAGCGTGTGTGGAGACAGATGCCTCCTCAGCCTCCTCCTGTCCATTTACCTAACATACGCATACACACTCAGATTTCATTGTTGGTGTTTTGTAATTTGAGTATAGAATTTTTGTTTGAAAATTTTTAAATCTTTATCTCTGTCAATTTTGGCATTAAAAGACAAAACTGGTAGAAGATATTAAAATATAGCTTCAAAAGCAGTGCAAAAGTAGGTTACATCTGGGGAAGATCCTCATTAAAGTGAAGGAGGAAGCAGAATAGGGTGCTCTGCACAGGTAGCCCTGTGATTGGGTGGCTCTAGCACCAGAGGATGAGAGGATGGGTAGGCAGGCAGGCAGGCGATGTGCCAGGGTTCTCCCCACAGTCACAGACACTCTAATTAAGGAGCACAGTGGGGAGAAAGGGCAGAAACAACAGCTATGCATTGTCACATAGTGATTTTCTTATCATCTCTAGTACAAGAAAAGCTGCACATCTCTCATCTAATGGATATAAACACCTTCTAGGAGATGCCCCCTGAGCTGCAGTCTAGACATGGACATGGAATCAACAGTCTTAGTATTATTTTCAGTGTCTTGAAGAGACAAAAAAAAAAAAAAAAATTCAAGTTGTCCTAATACAACTGTGTAGATCTTATTTTCACAGAGTTCACCATAATGGATTTTTAGTCCACCCACAATATTGCTCTGCAAAATTACTGTTACGTATTTATTGCTGTTACATATTTATATTTATAGCTATCATTACATTTCTGCAGCATCCCCTATTCTGTGATGCCCAGATGGACCAGATGGACTGACGGGGATGGGAAATACCTGTAGAGAGGGACAAATAATCATTCATTTTTAATATAAAACCTGTTCCAGTAACCTCACTAAAGCAAAAAACTGGAGGGTCTGTGTGATTTTGTTTCAGTTTAAGCAAAAACTTTATGTCAACATTTAAACAGCACAGCCTGGAGGCATTCTGTCAGGAGGATGGCTTCTTATGAAATCTATTCACATAGAATATATCATGTTAAAATGTAGGTTACATCCACTGAACTGAAAACAAAACATTGCAGCAGACATGTTTGTTTTATTTTCACTCCATATTGCTGCCTGTATAGACTCGTCATTCTCACATACAAGTTAGAGTTTCCCAGCTTGTATATAGTAATAACCAAAAAAAACCTGCTTGTTACTATGTAACAGGCAATGCATAGATGTAATATAACTAATATAAAATGAAATGCAGACATATCCAGTACGCAAATAAAATAAAATAAATATCTATATATATAAACTAAAAGAATAAAAACAAATAACAGGCAGAAGTGATTAAAAGAATAATGATGGAGAGAACTGTATGGATTTCACAGATTAATTGTGGGAGAAATAAAGAGAAGTGAGGTAGGGATGGTAAGTTTGAGCAGATGGGTCCTTGTCTGCTTTGTGAGAGCAGCAGATGCCCTGAGATCCTAGGCCACAGAAATGCCCCCAGACGCTAACAGCAAAGCGTTAAAGAGGCCAAGCCCAGCAATTCCGCCTCATTACATGTTCCCTCTTTCTCACAGGAATAAAGGTTAATGTATTTGCTCGACTAATAACTAGTATTTCCACTGAGAAAAAGACCAGGTGGATATTTGTACTTGGTAAATGGGAGCTGGTCAGACCAGTGAAAGGCAAATCCGGACAACTGTGATTTGTGTTGTGAAATTGGGATTTATTATGGATTTTGCTGATGATGTTGTCCATCTGCGTTCTTTATGAACTCTTGCTTTAGACCAAACATCCCCTGGTCAGACAACAAAAAAATATATTCATATGTAAAACCTTAAATTTTGCGTTTAGTTTGCAGTTTGTTTTAATTTGTTTTGCTAATGATTGCTTGGACATTAGTTTTCCTTTTAATATGTGACAACAGATGGCACTGTAAACAAATAGTGCAATTAAAAAGAACATCCCTGAAATTAGCCTTTTTTTCTCTTCTGTTTTTGCTTTTTTGTTTGTGTTTTTTTTTGTCTTTAACCTTTTGACAGAGCCATGGCATCTCCTCGTGTAACTACCACCACTCAGCTTCAACAGTATTTACACTCCCACCAGAGACTGTGGGGTCAGTGTGGTCAAACACAAGGTGATATCCCCACTTTATGTCAAATATAAAATGTCAGCTGCTGTGGGTAAAACTGCCCCGGTGCCCAGCAGAAATAGACGAGTTAATAAATGTAGCAGATGCTCCGCTCCGCTCCACTCGCTGATCTTAGGCAATGAAGCGGGTGCTGCAGGACCGTGGGCATGCTGCATACCAAGCAGACGCCATCACACAGCCTTCTCTGAGAGGAGTGTTACCCTCTAGTGGACCAGAGAGGTAAAAGCCAGGAAGATATTTCTGCACTGAAGAGTTTTGAAATGACTACGCTGGTGAATTTGGAGGATTCCTGATCTTAATTTTGCTCGACACTCGACAAGCTCTTGTAAAAAAAAACATTCTAAAAGGCTTGTTCTGTTTTTTAAAACTGTGGTCATCCTGTCACCAAATGCTGTCCCTTGCATTAAAACAGGAAAAGAATCAGCACGTTAAATGATAGCCTCTTCTGCATCCTCCTGTATTCTCTTCCCTCCAACAACACCACGCATCCTCACTCCTCACCGTCTTCCACAGGCAGGCTGTTGCCCTCATAAAATATCCATCTCAGCAGTCTCCCACTTGTTCACAAACCTGTGGAACTGCATACCTAAAGTAAAAGTTTCTCTCTCCTTTTTTTTTAGTCTGATTAATTTGCCAAAGGAGTAAAAAAAAATACAATATATAAAATGAATAATGCGTTTAACTTACAGCATTTAGATTATTAATTAAAACTTCCAGTTCCATATCACAAAAACATCAGTGTTTTACTTTTTTTGGGCTTTATAATCTGACATTGTGACACGAATACCACAGAACAAGAACAACTAATTTCTTAGCAGCTCACTGCATGTGCAGTTTTTACATTTATCCCATCAGCTTATAAAGACTTTGTGAAAAAATAAATTAAATACAGTACAATATACTCACCATGCCGTCATATCATTTAGAAAGTATATTTCTGGTTTTCTTTGCTTAATATTCATATATTTACAAGTATTTAGCTTTACTTGTCGCTGGATTTTAGTAACATGACTGCAGGGATGGCCGACATTAGCTAGTCATCCACTCTGGTCCAGTATGAAATCTCACCAACTACTAAACATTATACCATGACATTTAGTTCTTATATCCATGGCCCAAGGATGAATCCTATTTACTTTGATGTTCCCACCAGTTTTCCTCCATTTGTTTCAAATAGTCTTAAAGCATAAAATAATCCCTTTAGCTGCATGTGTTCTTTATCTTAGTGCTAATAATCAAAACTTGCTGTTTAACACACAAAATTAAAGCAATTAACTTGAAAAATATTCAAGCTGCTAAACGTCAGTATTTTACCACTGTCACTGTGCATGTTAACATGAGTAGGGCATAGGATACAGTGCTGTGAAAACATATTATGTCCCATCCTAATTTATTTATTTATTTTTTGCATATTGGTCACACTTACAGTATTGAGATCATCAAATAAGTTTTATTTTTAAATACAATTTTTAAACAACGATATCATTTATTAAGGGAAAATGCTGTCCAACCCCTCCTGGCCTGATGTATTTACTCAGGTTATCTTTGCCTAATATTAAAATTTGTTTGATGATCTGAAACAGGTAAGTGTTACAAATATGCAAAACATAAATCAGGAAGTGGGGAAACACTTTTCAACGCACTGTACCTATGGCCCACTTATGCAAACATGCACAGTGACAGTGGTAAAATGCAGCAGTGGTAGAAACGTCTCTGTGATCTTCCTCTTTTCCCCCTCCACTCCTCTGCACATGCCCAAACCATCTCAGCCTCCTCTTCTATAACTTTGTCTCTAAACTGCCCAACCTGAGCTGTCCCTCTAATATATAGCCCGACCTGGTCGCTCCCAATGAAAATCTTCTGCTCTGCCACCCACAACTCGGCATCCTGTCTTTTTGTCAGCACCACTGTCTCCCAACCATACATTATAGCAGGTCTCACCACCACCTTGTCAACCTTCCCTTTCATTCTTGCTCATATCCTTCAGTCACAAATCACCCCGTTTTTAAACCCCATGTCACACAAGATCGGAATTCATAACATGCACAGGTGCATCTCAAATTCAAAGGAAAATCAGTGACTGAAGTTTCACTTATCTGACCACCACAAAGAAATACGGGAGGTCAGTCAAAACGGATGCGATTACAAATCAAATTATGAACCTGTTGATCAACAAGTTTCTTTTTGTTTCTGCAGTTGGTTGTTTCCTATCATTTTGAACATCTTGATCAGTTACAATAAATCATCTGAAGCGGTAAGTATGTGATGGACATTTTGTCACTTTTAAAAATTAATCATCTCTTTGGTTCTGAGTTATCTTAAATAATATGCCTGACAGAGTCTGGCCATGATCATCAGTAATTATAAATTATAAATAGCAATAGAGCAATTTATTTAAAACATTATTTAAAATGTGTATTTTTACAGTCTAATTTTGGTGGTAAATAATAAAACATCTGGATCAGAATATCTGTGAACCAACCTATCCCAGATACATTCAAGGGATGTTGCTGTCATGCTATAGTTTCTATACAACCAAGTTTTGGGCAGCTAATATAAACTCTCTGTACAGTAGCTGCCACATAAGCATGCAGCGTCTGCCCTACACCGTTTCCAAAGTAACAGACTGGGCACAAGAAATGCTCTTACTAAAACATTTCAATGTCACCATAAATTTATATTATGTATTTTTTCAGTACAGGCGATGACATATAAGTCCCGCCCCAAATGGCATCCATTTTATCAATATTAATCCAGAGAGGCAACACCGACCTCAAGTGGACATATATTTAATATGCAGCGTATGTCGCACACTGACACACGCTTTGGTCATAGTGAAAATGTAAAGGAAGATACTACTCGTGCAAATAAAATGTGACAGTCGCAGCTGGGGACCTGGGATACGAGCTTTCCGACCTGTATGTATGATAATTATGCTGGGAGTTACTTCCGCCTGGGTCCCATAGTGCACACTGATGGGAGAGAAGTCTTCCCTGAATTTCTTCCATGCAAATGGCTTTTTTTAAAAATTATTTTTACTTTAAGAGCAAGCCGCTGGTTGTTCAATGAATTTTTCATTTTCTCCCGTATGAACGCAAATAGATTTGTGACGTAAAAATGAGGACGAATGACGAAAGTGCATTTGCTTCATCTTAATTGGATAATGCACGGCCATGTACTAGGAAGTGATGGAAACTCCGGCCTCTGAGTGGACAGATTTTTATTTTGGAGTGATCTGTGGGAAAAGCCTAACCATAATTTATCGCTTTCACTGCCACTAACACTAACACTAAAAGGCACATTATTAATAGAATATTATCCCAGGGATGAGCTTTACTGGACATTATCATGCTAATATTAGTAGGATTTTAACTGTTCTCTGCTCTATTTTTAAGAGGGAATACTGTAGACTGCCTTTTACTCTAGCCCAGTCCTATTCTGACATACCATAGCTTACCTTTCAGTTAAAAAATACATATATATAAAATATATATATATATATAAAAACTAATATAAAAGAGAAATTGGGACAGTTGCGACACGTTTTTTCACTTATCTCAGTTACTCAGAGACAGTTTGGGCTACACTTATCCAGTTCAGATATATTAAGCTTATATCCCTTCTCTAATTACCCATCTCCAATGAAAGATGAATACATACCTATAAATCACAATTTTATTTTAATCTATGAAGTAAGATAGGGAGGGTGACAAGCAAAATCATGGTGTTCTGAAAATAAACATTGTTTTGCAATGTTGAGTGCATCTAAGTGGGCTGTCTGGGGTCCTGTCACGTAACCTCACAGCCACCTGGTTACATGGTCAGGCTTGTAAAATAAAAATAATATATAGGCTTGCGTTAATATACACCAATTATCTACAATAATATTAGAAAAACCACTCACAATGGAAGTCAGCTTTGGTCACATTACAACGCAATGTTTTACTTAAAGGTCTTTGGGTCTACCCATCTAAACATTGTTGCAATGCACACACCCCAGTAGCAAGTGCCTTTGTTTAACTACTAGAGTGAAAGCATGTCTGTAAAGACTGCAGGTATTTAGTTACAAAGTTATTATACAGTATTTGAAAGGATTAGTTTGAATTTATGAGCGAGATTTCAAGGGGGGGAAGAGCTTAGCAAGTAAACCAACTTTAGTATCTGACTGTTTCATAACTGAAGGACATGTTGCAATTCAACTTTTTCCAAAAGCAATTCATGTTCTGCAGAAAGAAAGATTCAAAATGCACTCAAACAGGTGGTGAACTCTGATTATTCACTCAGCCAAACACTAAGTTGTGGAATGAGTACTGAGCCAAAAAGTTATAATGCATACAGCTACCAGTGGGGATCCATTATGTAATTCTTCCTGTTACAAGTAGATAATAGTGGTATAACCATTGTGCTGATCTTCTTGTAAACTGCGGTTCTTATTTGTGAAAGAATAGGATACCTACAAGTGCTTTTCACTGAGGCCAATCAATTTGTAGAAGTGTTTTTAAAGCAGTGGTGCTGCACATTAGATGGTATAAAGCACATAGAGTTTGGTATCCAGGGGTTGTAAAAATGTCTTCTATAACAAGCTTGATTAGAGGCAGTAATCTGGACTCGTACCTAACAAATCATCACTAGTTTGAGATCAAGTTGCCTATGACGCATCTTTTTTATTTAGGGTCGACAGTGAATATCCAAACATAACTCTTTATTCAAGTATTAAAATGTAAAGCACATTATTTTGAACAAAGTACAAGAGTCAACACAATTAGAAAAGCATAACTCAAACGTTTCCTTCACAATCAGTGTGTAATACATGTCATTTCTCCCAACTATCGCCTCTCCTCAGGCTCCTCCTTAGTCGTGTAATGCATAGAAATGTTTGCACAGTAGCTTTAGTAAACTACAATCCTGTGTCCCAAAAATATCTCAGTTGGTCCCTTAACTAAAATAAAGGGAATGACAACAAAATGAAAGTATCTGATGAACGGATCTGACCAAATTAACTGTAAAGTGGCCACTAGCCAAGCAAGTTACTGCACTTAGCAAATCACTTTCACACATATAGACTGATCGGTTCTGAGGGGTTTTCCAGCATTTGGAGTACAAGAATGTTTATGGATAGGCTAATAATATTATTAGCGTTAGTATACATATCTTCATGAGCTGTGTAGCATTTGCACTGAAAGCCAGATAGTATAGCTACAAACATAATGCCGCCTACCTATTAAACAACATCAAAATAAGCCCAAACTTATGTACTATTCATCAGAAACATCATGCTTGATTTTTTTTAATCAAAAAATCAATGTAAGAAAGGCACAACAAAATGAGATCAATATCCCAGCCTAAATTAGAATAATTATTCTTGCAACAATTTCTTTCTTTTTTTCTCTCTCGGCCGTGTATTTTAGAGTACTTATTTAGATAAATTAATTGAAAACAGTTACCTCATTTTAAATGAGAAGATTAGCAGGCAAACCTCCCAGTTTGACAGGAACAGAGGCATGGATATTTAAAGAGCTTTTGTGCCTATGATTTGGTTTAACTGGTCTATATGCCCTTGATATTTGACATCGTCATAAATCTGGTAATCAGAGAAGCACATTACTTACAACTGATGTAATGGGTTCAACACTTGGGAGACATCTTGAAATAACCAGCGTGACCAATGGGAAAAACCCAGTGGGAAGTCCAAATGCAAGTTAAAAAGGTGCTGCTATGAGACATCATTTAACATTCTTCCTGTTTACGCGAAAATGGATCAAGGGTGAAGACCACACACGAACGAAGCAATTGACATCACCTTGTAGCCACTTTGTAGGGGTTTGCCCCGAGCACTCTCGAAAGAGGAAGGAAAAACCATTATTTCTACTTAAGTGAAAAACATACTTCCTTACCAAAGTGCCTGTGAGTGCTTTAGATTGCAACATCTTCAGAAAATTAATTCTGTTTATAGAAGCAGTGCTATTCTTGCCACGTGAGCCATGTACTGTCCTTATAACGTGGAATTAGTAACAACTCAACAAACATTTCTGGGGGGGGGGCAATTCAACAAAATATGTCTGCTTATATAAGAAATAAAATGATCCCCAGAGAAGAAATACACATTAATATAACATAAACATTGACATTAAACTTAAGATTTCCTAAACAATATTTAAGTACCATGAATTCCAACAAATCACAATGCTCTTAAATATGTGCGTCACATATCAGTCCCTGCTCCCAACAGTGACAGCTGTAATACAGGATGCACTGCATTCCCAAGTATTTTCTTCCGCGTGTAGCACTGGAATAAGCTGAAAATGAGCAAACTGAGGAAGTGAACTAGTGGAGTGATATGGGCTCTGCTGCAGCATTAGACTCCTGTTTGCTGAGGTCTTCGTCTTCAGCCATCTTTTAAGGGACGGGCAGTCTCAAGAGCAAAACCTGGAGCTGAGTCATGTCCACCGCAAGGACAATTAGAAAGTCCTACAAAGTCCTGGAAGAGCCTGTCACTTTCCCGCCATCAGTCCGCGGTGATGCCCTTCTCTCTGAGCTCCTCTGTCACTCGCACCAAGTACGTGGGGTCAGGATAGCCGAAACTGTAAGAAGGAATAAAAAGCCATCACTGCGCCGGTATGAGCTCAAGCTCAAGTAATAGTGGCAACAACTGACAGCATTTCTCTGTCAAGAACATGGATAAGACGCGTCACTAGCCGTTCACCTCCAGCTGAAAGTGAGTACATACCAGCGCGGCCCGCCCCATATTGAGGTCTTGTGGTGAATGTCATTCCAGGTGATGACGTTTTGCATGCCCGTAGTCATGGAGGTACCGATGGTGAAGATAAGGCGCTGTTCGAAGGCCCGACGTAGCAGGCCCAGCACACGGTTCCCCTCAGGGCTGTCAGGGAGGTAGGCCACACGGTCTGTTCCTGGGTACCGCACACCCGGGTTGGGATGTTCTGGCTATTAAGAGTCAAAGTGTGATGAACTTATAAACGCATAAATGGCTTTAAACAATCAAATGCCTCAGTTCTGGGGCACTGCTACACATCCAGGTCTTGTATTTTTAGGCATATTTAACACAGCATGAGTGTGTTTGCAAGTGTGTTTTTTATATAATCTATTACAGCTACTTTGTGATTTTGACAGTTTTTTCAATCCAGGCTAGATTTTAGGAAACAATAAACACAATCTTGAACCTTAATTTTGATAAGAGATAAGGCACCTATGGCACATTCTACCCCTTCTACTAGGCGTCTGTTTCCTGGGAAGGGAAACCCCACAGTCAGTTTACTTTTTCAGGGGAATTCCGACATCGACACTTGTTTAAATTTCCTGCTGTGTGGAAACCCACTCTCGTCGTCAACAGATGTTTTCTCAGCTTAAGTTTAACGTTTACACAGTAAGACACAGAAAAGCTGAATACAATCTAGCGCAGTGGTTCTTATCCTGGGTTCGATCGAACCCCTAGGGTTCGGTGAGTCGGTTTTAGGGGTTCAGCAGAGCCTCCGCCGTGATATGCACGGCTCATTTTGTGCACCAGTAAAAAACATATCTATGTCTTGAATTTGAAAAAAATCATATTTTATTTTTCACTAAAGAGGGGTTCAGTGAATGCGCATATGAAACTGGTGGGGTTCGGTACCTCCAACAAGGTTAAGAACCACTGATCTAGCGTGACAGGGTTTGGAGAGATTATGACCCTTATTATGTAGATGATCCTGCATCCTTAGAATAACCTTTTAAGGTTAATAAACTTCCCTCTGGAAACTGTAAATTTGTGGCTACATTAAAGGTTATTAAAGTCAAACAGCTAGATATCAGTCATGACAGAAAGAGTAAATATACGCGATCAAACTGAGGAGAGAGACTGTTTAAAACAATGTCATCATATGTGCAGTATGGTTTATTTTATGCCAAAGTAAGACTCTCTTACATAAATGCACTCCTAGTCTTATCTATTCACTGGAATTCTAATAATTAACAATGTTTAACAATCTGAATTATAAGTCCAACAAATTTCTTTACACATAAAGATGATTACTAAAACTTTTTCCCCTGAGATGCGCTTACTGTCTGCGTCTACTCACCGACTGTAAGCCAGGAGGGAAGCTGTAGATGATGCAGATACACCCATAGCCTTCATGGCCAGGAAGCTCCAGATCAGGATCTCGCTCTACAACCATTGAGCCATTGGCAGGCTGATTCCCAATCAGCTGCCCATACACGAGCCGACAGACGGGACACGCTTTCTTAACTTTAAAGGCTTGATCCAGGCAAGAGCGACAGAAAGAATGGCCACATTTTTCCAGGGTAGTCTTCTCCACTATGTCCCCCATGCAGATCGAGCAAGTATTACTGTCCTCGGTTTCACCGTGGGAAGCCATGCCGGAGTCCACGTCTTTCCTCTGGGCAGCCTCGTGGAGCATGACGCACGCCTCCTCGTCAACAGGCTTCTTGAACCTCTGCTGCTGTCTCTGGGAGCGCCGAGGCTGGGGAGGTGGAGGCTGTAGCAGGCTCCCCTCACCGTTCTGCTCCAGGACTCCCACACAGGGCAGCAGAGCCCTCTTCCTCTTGGATCCCCCCTCCTGTTTGCTCATTTCTTTGCGGGCACAACGGCATAAGTCAATGAAAGCTTTTCGCGTCTCGCTGGAGATGGGTCCATCCATCACACCAGCCCCGACGCTCCTCAAGGATTCCACTGGCTGCAGCCGAACGGCACAGCAGCCCCCCCTCTCTCCTCGCCTAATGATACCAGCACTCATCCCCTGCTTGTGCTGGAAGTCAATGAGCCAGGGCCGCCCAGCTGCAGTCAGGTAATCCCACACTGCCTGTGAAACCAGCACCTCATCACTGCCCTGGCCAGCACTCACACTCATCTCATCAGAGGAAACTGCACAGAGAGGCACATGAAAGTCATCAGTGTTTGAGCAGCAGAAGCAAGTTCAAACAAAAAGTGTTGCACCACGCTTTTTCATAAGCATTCATCTTTTAATGAGACATGGCCGCAGGAGTCTTTTCACCTGTGCTGTTTTGTGCTTTTCTATATAATTTAGTCGCTCAGGCACACGCACATAAAACCAGCATAGCACTCGCTGTGTTTTGCCTGCAGTGTATCTGTGCATGACAAATTAATCTACGTCTATTTGCAGCGGCTGCAGCGAATCCAGAAAGAAACACATAACAGGCAGCGTCGCGGCACTGCTGAGGACGTATCAGCTGTTCCCAAATTCAGACTGTAAACAAAGGAAACTTAATCCCGTCACACGCGCGACAACACGAGTGGAAAAAAAGCCCACTGACAGCGGGGGCCACACGCAACAAAAATACTTGAGAGTGACACTTGTTTTGTGTTGAAAGGGTTACCTTGTGATCCCATAAATTCCTTCAATCGCGAATAAAGCGTCCTGTTGAACAGAGAAAGAGAGGAAGAGAGACTGAAGCACTGGAACAAACGTAATCACAGCTGCTCGCCGATATTTACACTAAGCCATTCTCCACCTCGGCGGCAGCGATATCGCAACATTAGCTTAGCCGCGCACACATTTAGCTGAACATTTAGCTAGCCTAAGTGTCTCCACCACCACCCTCACCCCACCAACCCCTCCACCTCGATCACTTCGACACCTCACCCTTTGCCGTAGCTCGTCGCTGCCTGTCAGGGAGGTTTCTGGCTGGATTAAAGAGCACTGAGCTCCATCGGAGGAGGCCTGTGTTGTTGTTCTTATTTATTGTTGTTGTTATATCTGACGTGCTGCTGCAGTTAAGCTAATATTTTTGTAGTCAAGACATGATTCACATCTCTGAAGGATTTAAAACGGCCGTTCCCCAAACCCTGCGCCTCCTCTTGTCAGTCACGCCTGTGTTTGCCTTCCTCATACGTCCTTGGCGTAACTCAGAGTAAATAGCATTTGTAGTTGCTCTTCTTATCAGGCTCCGAGCACACTAGCCGTGTGACCGCCTTTTACATCAGATAATTTGTTTCTCCTCTTCATTCTGCCCGCCTGTGTCTGAGCTTTCTAATGTAACCGTGCCCTTTCTGTTGAGCTCGTGGCAGCAAACATTTTTAAGGAAACTAGGACCTACGAGAAAATGTGACCAGGAAGCTCGTCACTAAGCTGACATGATTGGCTGACAAATGGTGGTTGGTGGTTTGGGTTTTGTGTGTGCGTGTGTGTGTGTGTGTGTGTTTTAATAATGTGATTCATTATAAAGTCATGATTATCAGCTTTTATGCTAACACAAGAATACATGGAGGATAACAGCTTCTATGTGATATTTTATTTATTAATGTCACAGTTTAAAATTATCCATATACTACGTCTTGATGCATTCAGCTGAGACTGAAGAAGTCACTTGGATGAGTGACGAAACGTTTCTCCCACAAAACGCTACGTCCAGATGAACAGAATCAACTTTTGGATATCCATATACTACAAATAACAATACTGATATCTGTCTACTTATCTATCTATTTAATTTCACTGGATATCTTATCCAGTTTAGGGTCTTGGGGGGATAGGGTAAGAATCCGGATGCACCAGGGCTAACACAGGGTTAGAAAAACAATCTAGTAACACTGTTCACATATGCACCAGTAACAACATACTATTTGGAACATGGTCATCATTTAATATACTCATCCTGTGGTTACTAAACCATGGAAAAGTCTTGGGCCATCCTTCATTTGTTTATATTTTTGCTACGAACAATAACCAAGATCTGAGATCAGGATTGCATTAATGGAAAATGACAGTAATCCGCCATCATCCTGTCATGAATTTACTCTGTCCTTAATGAGGCAGCGACACGGAGCCTGTAAAAGGAATTATTAGCGCTCGCAGAGAGGAAAAGATAAAGCACCTCACTTCCCGCAGAGATGACTGAGGAGATACACCACATTAAACGTCCGTTCATTTTCATTACAACACTTTCTTGCCAATTTATCAATTAAACAGCTATTGAGTCTATAGATATCAATCAGCGTCTGTTCGTGGAACAGGAATAGAAAACAACAGTTTCCTATTCACTGTGATAATAAAGGTTTCCTTTTAGCCTAAATATGTCTTATAAAACACCGCTCAGTATTATTAACTAATGAAAGTGAGCCATTTGACATTTCTCTTATTCAATATCATTTTTACTTGTTTTATTTTAAGTTAATTTGTATATTAGTTCTGTTTCTTGGTGTTCTATCTTTCTGAAATACGTAACTCCAATGACTCCATTATAATCAAACAGATCACAAGTAAACTTCTGACTTTAAAGATTTTTCTTCTGTGACAGGAATCCATACGATCCTTGAGAAACTGGGACTGTTGTGGAGGCCTGCACCAAAAAGCTTGTAAAGACATCAAATTAATATTGAGCAGAACTGAATTTAGCTTTTTGGTTCAGCCCTCTGCATCAGTCTCAGTTTCTCATTTACTAATTCCCACCCCTGTTTAAAAGGAACAAGTAATGTGCTAAAGAATTACAGTGTTTCTACAGTATCACAGTCTCCCTCCTTCTGCTTTTCACTTTATCCAGGTTTGTATAACTGATGAATGGATTATGACATGTGTGCTTTCAATAAAATGTAGTCACACGAGACACTAACACGGGTTTACAGATCTACACATACGATACCTACATTTTCAAATAAATGTTTATTTAAAAATGTAAGTAAGTTTTCATATTCCACTTAAAAAAACAGTGGACACAAGGGCATAAAGATCCTTCTCCAGTCTGATGTATGGTGCACAATTCACAAAAAAGGCTTTCAGTGAAACAAAAGTTCTAATTAAAAGTCGAATAAAAATTAAAAAAAATTTAAAAAACACGTCAGCTGCTTGCTTCTTTGTCTTACTTTAGACAAACTGCCTCAGGAGAATATCTGCGATAATGGCTATCTCTAAGGTGTACCCCCATCTGAAGAGGTTGAAAGGTGGGACAGTTTAGCCTAGGACATGCTGAGGTGTTTTGGTAACTGTCCAGTTGCTGCTACAGCAGCAAAACAGAACATCATGAAGCAAAGACATGCAAACAGCTCTTAAACTGTACTGTGATAGTGACTGTCTCTGCTTTTCTATTTATTTTTTTAAGACCAGATGAGATTTATATGTTTAAAATATAATCATATCCTGCTGAAGACACCATGCCTGTGAGCACAGTGACTAATGGGTCATTATTCACTGAGACTGGGGCAGCTCCAAGATTTGTGCACCTGGACTTTTATTTCTGCTATATTTTGCATATTATATCTTAAAAGGGTGTTAAGTATTACAT
>VUQG01044064.1:42026-61016 GCA_015106755.1 Etia nguti | reverse complement strand
AAGCCACTGTAAGACACAGACCTTCAAAGTAAAACAGGAAATGCACAGACTGGACTCAGAGGCACGGTACAGACAGAGAACAGAGGGAACACATGGGTGGACACTAAACAGAGGGAGCACAGAACCAAAACCCTAAAAATTCTAAACCCAAACACAAAATCAGAATAAACTGGAACACAAGATCATCATCATAATAATAATAATAATAATAATAATAATAATAATAACACAAAACGCTGGGTCAAGTGACCCACATACTGGAAGTCAGTTGTATTAAGTTGTATTTATTGTTATAAGTTTGTTTTTGGTGCGTTGCTTTAAAGACAGCTTTGCCATCATAAATAATAAAAAGTGAAATAAGTTTAGAAAAAATAAAGAAAATAAGAAGCTCGTAAAAACAAGTTCGTAGTAAAAAACTATAAAAAAAACAGTATGCAGTAAGATAAGGATAAAGCAGATCGGTCACTGGAGCGTTTCCATGTTTTTGTACAGTTATTTAAGAACACAGAAACACGCAGTGTAGGTTTTAATAGCGATGTACAAATGTACAGTAAGTGTGATGTCAAGTAAATTCCTCTCCATGAGCTCCACCCCTAGAGGTCACAATACACCAGATATCTCCTTGACAAGAGGCGAAAAGCAGCCCCGTTATCTCACATAATCACATCAGCTCTCACATTGAAATTTCTCATCTCTGTTGGCCAACGTTTGAATTCACGGCCTCCGCTCGTGATTTAAAGCTGTAGTTAAACCGGTGCAGGGCTCTGTGACTGATGAGACCACCAAAGGAAGAGGCTCTTTCCACACCTTGATGTTTACCTTTCCTGTCAGCTCGTTTCCACAAAAGCAGGGAGGACCCTTAATGTTTGGGTCAGAGGGACTGCAGCTGGAGGGAGGGCTTCATTCTCACCTCAACACCTCCCTCTTTGGTGGGGAAGAAGGACAGAGGAGACACCAAACAGCTGTAGCTACCTGTCTCTGCTTTTCACACCAACGCACATTCCTGTTTTACAACACAGTCAAATTACCATTCAATACACTTCAAAAAGCAACTCTAAAAGAACTGCAAATTTTCCCTTACATGCTTTATTTAGCAGCACGTCTGAGATGAGAGTTTTGTCCGATAATACATTTCACCGAAGTTTTTCACATTCATGTAAAATAAGTGCTGAAGAGCTGCACAATCTATGGTGGTCCTGAGAGGTCAAACTCACTGTAACCTAAGAAAAAAAAACACACAACGGAAGTTAAAACATAACGGATGTAAAAAAATAAATAACAAAACCACAACGAAAGTGTTTTTGGGGGGCACAATAATCTTACAGAACAGCTTCGGAAGTGATAGGAACCAAAACATGCAAAGTATTGCAACGAGACCGGCTCCCAAAGGGAAGGATTCATCAGCATTCATTGATTAGTCCAGTGGTACCCAAAGTGGGGGGCGCCCATTGCAGGGGGGACGCGGTATGAAGAAAAATAGGCGATTACTGTTAGCTTGTCACTTCCACAGGTGTTATTGTCAAGTTATTGTGTCCCCAAAAACACTTTGGTTGTGTTTTGTGAGTTTTCATTCATTTTTTTGCCGTTGTGTTTTATTCAACTTCTGTTTTGTTTTGTGTGCTTTTGCAGCTTTTTTCTATTTGTTGGTGATTCATACATGGCACCATACAAATCAATAGTTCCAATTTGAATATTGGTTAGATCAATGGAAAAAAATAATCATTCAAATCCATCCTGATCAGAATCCTTTATTAATCCAAGAGTGATAATAATATTAAATAATACAATATATTACAAAATAGCTCTAGCAAATACAAATACCTCTAATATATCCCAATACAGTATGTTACACAAAACTGAATATTGATAAAGTTGAAATTGAGGTATTCCTTTTATCATACTGACTTTGCTATTTTGTCTGTAAAGGATGTGCAGATATTAAGGCTAACAAACAATGAAACCTTGGAGACCAAAAGCCAAGAGAAAAGCAAAGTGAAAACTGAACTACTGAACCATTTTTCATCCATGCATCCATTCTCTTCTGCCTATCCAGTTCAGGGTCACAGGAGGCTGGAGCCTGTCCCAGCTGCTATAGGGTAAGAAAGGTGGGGTACATCCTGGACAGGTCACCAGTCTGTTGCATAGCTAAGACACAGAGACAGATAACCATTCATACTATCGTGGAATCACCGATTAACCTAACCCCACAAACTGCATGTCTTTGGACTGTGGGAGGAAGCCAGAGTACCCGGAGAGAACCTAGACATTGGGCAGATGGTGGATTCAAACCCAGGACCTTCTTGCTCTGAGACAAGAATGCTAAGAGTTCATTTACTTTTTAAAAATGTTATGTTATTATTGTCTGAAATGACCGAAAGGCGCAGATTTTAACCCCAGATGACACAACCGTACACCGTAACCTTCCACATAACCTGACGTGCACCTCCTGAGAAATGTAACTACTCGTCAGGTCAACGTTTAGGGTTAAGAGGGGCTTCCGGTCTAAATCTAAATCACCCATAACCTTGTGCATGAACCTCCTCGGACGTCTTGCTCTTCTCCTCCTGCCTTCATCTTTAACATCCTTTGTCCCATGTATTCACTATCCTTTCTCTGCATATGTCCAAACTATCTCAGTCTCGCCCCTTTAACTTTGTCTCCAAACATCTTGACCTGAGCTGTCTCTCTGATGCACTCATTTCTGACCATGTCCATTCTGGTCACTGCAAATGAAAATCTTAGCTTCAGAAGATTCAGATAACATCTTGTCAAAATGACCTATGGGGTGTTTCTCAGGGAGGACGTAGTCTAGTGTTTGAAAGTCAGAGCTCATTCTCTTTTTTCGAAAGTAACTAAACAATACTAAATGTACTTACCACAAACCTAAAGAGTCTACTTTCCTTTTTTCGGGTGGTTGACCAGGTATCTCCTGCTGCTCCGGAAACAAAGAACTCAAGCCGGTTTGAATGCTGTGCTTCATCAGTCGGCAAACAATAGGTCAGGATGGAAAAACAGAAGAGGTGAAAGGAGGAGGGAAAGCATTCAGAAGACAAGCAGCGGGAGGTTTCTGGGGGATAAAAGCCGGGAGGGGGTGCTGGGTTGAGATGTCAGAATCCCTGTGAAGGTGCACTGCCCCACTCCTGATTAGACTGCTAATAGTTAACTATTGTAAAGGTGTTCCGCTATAACAAGTGATAATGTGTAGGAGTTAATGTTTAGAAATGTAAAACTTCGAAATCCAAAATCATTTGGAGGGCATTCAGAGTCTTTTGTTTCAACACAGAACATTTCAAACAAAAAACAAAAAGAGCATCCATTGTATATTTGTGTTGTAACAGACATGGCAGTAAAAATCCTCATTAACTCCGTGTCCCCTGCAGGCTCTCTCCCTGTTATCTCCCATCAAATATGCTTGCTTCCTCTATTCTATTCAAAATGAGTCACCTATTAGCAGTACATTGTTTTCCGTGGTGACCCTTTAACCCATTACTGATTTGACAGCCAAGCTATTAAATCAAACAACTATGCTTTGAAATGCAAAAGCAATGACCACAGCAGACATGTGCAAACACAGTCCTGTCAGCACCAAAAGGACACCTGTTTTTTTTTTTCCAGTTCTGATCAGCAGGTGAGCGGGATCAACTATTTTTGATATTTGGTTTCAGTAACTCTTACTTGTGGGTTTCAGTGAGAGGTTGTGCCCCGGGGCTGCCACTGAACAAGCTGTCGAGATCAAATGTGTGACCCTGGCTATGTTACCTTTGTATACTTGAATATAGGCTCCTTTTTAATTGCAGCTATAGACTTTGCTTTTCTTTTTTGTTCATCTTATTTCAAAACCTGCCCTATCCTAGCGTATTTGTTATGGACACTATAACATGGGGGTGTCAAACATAAGGAAAGACTCCAATCCATCCCCACTGGACGGCTTTGGAAATGTGAAGGGGAGCATAAGTTTTGGACTCATAAGTGCATTTTCATAACTTTTACAGAGTTTTCTACTGAAAGACCTCCCTCATGGCTGTTGATACGATCTCAAAATAATTTATATAATAACAATTAAATGACAAATTAAATGAAGGATAATCTGAGCAATGAGCTAACTGCCAAAAAGGGAAGTTTCAGTGGTCCGGCCTACTTAACATCAAAGTAGGCTTAATGTGGCCTATAATGTAAAATGAGTTTGACATCCCTGCTGTAGCTTTTTGGAACACCTCATACTCGCACTCATTTCTGTACGGGCAGTGAAAATTGAGACCCTTTTCCTTCAAAGTAAAAGTTGAGGCTTTTTGATACATGTTAGCTACAGCACAGATTTTACTTTGGAGGTGAATTTTCTCCATTTCCGGTTTGTGTTTCCAGAATTTACTATCATTCAGCTAGTGGTTAATGAATATTTGCAGGCAACCATGGCAATCTGCTAGCAACTTTGCAATCTCATCCAATATGGTGGGTTAACTCTTGAGAACTGCGCACTTGATGTCACATGAGAAACCTCAATATAGCAGCATTCAAGCAGCACGAGACCTTCCCAACACAAACAAACTCTCCAGGACATCTTTGATAGTATTTTTGTCCTTTTGTGGAGTTTCCATTAAATTCTGTTGACTTTGTGGGTGATTTACCCTTTAAATTTGTAGTGGTTCAATCCAGTGCCTATTTGGGCTCTGGTTTGACCAGTTAGTGAGTACCCTCCCCTTAAATGCCGACTGGTCAGCCTGTTTATGTGTGAATGTGTGATTGGTTCATTTGATTTTTTTTTCTGTAGTATACTTTTTTATTTAAAACTAACTGGTATTTTGTAATGGCCCTGGTGAAGGCCACAAACTGAAGCGCATTAGTCTGCTGATAATGTTGTTCCCTAGTTTTCCATGAAAACAAGAAAAATATGGCACTTTTTTGCAATGAGAGGAAAACATTTAAAACATCTTCTTGGAGATGTGTCTTAGTTAGAAATTGAAATAGGGGCAAACAGAATCTCACCAAGTGAGAGAGATTTCGGGGGTCATGTCTGACGTGAGGCTTTTGCTCTGATTAATCAGTGGTCTGTTGATATGCATGGATATTCATTTCTGTAAATTAAATAAGCTGATGTATTCCTCCGACCATCCCCGCTGTATTCCTTCCAACTGTTTGAACAGCTGGGCTTTCTTTATCACCGCTGTGGACCTACCGCTGATTCTTCCTGCTGGGAGGGGTAAGTGAGGTGAATATGGGAAGGTGGGGGGTCCCGAGGTTGGAAGCACTCAGCAGGAAGGAGGGCTGTGACTACTGCCTAGTTTGGCCGAACTCAGTCGAGGATAAGGCATCACCAAGAGATTTACACACTGCTCTGGTTAATAATGAACACTGGAGCACAAGTACTTAATATATATTAGTGAAAAGAAAAATAGCACCTTATTTTTCACAGGACACACTCACAATCACAAAGACAGAGATCCACTGTGGACCCTGGGGGTCACGCAAGGATTCAGGCCCTGGCCTTTCACAACATGTAGTTCAGAGAAATCCTGCAAGAATCATTTTTTCTTGTGTAATGGCACAGTCATTGTAATCATTCTATGAAGGTTTTCCATTCAGCCAATGAAATCATTGGTAATTGTCATGCTGTGCAGAAGGTTTGAAGTTAGCAGAATAACTGAGATTATTCAACTTGATCTTCTTCTCTGTACTTTCAACAAGAAACTTAGAAGACAAAAGCACAAGAAACCTAAGCTGACCAGTCACTGGTCCATAGTCCCTGCAGTAATAACTTAGTATAGCTCACCAGCTGCTTTGTTATATACCTGTTCAACCGGTTGTTAAAGTAAATATGTAAGCAACCAATCACATGGCAGCAACGTAGGCATGTAGACACGGTCAAGAAGAAAGGTGATGTTAGTGAATTTGAATATGGTTTGGTTGTTGGTGCCAGATAGGGTGGTGAGTTTGTCAGAAACAGCTGATCTCTAGGGTTGCAGAGAATGGTGTGGAAAAGAGTAAAGATCTGGTGAGCAGCAGTTCTCTGGGTAAAAATGTTGATGTCTGCTGTGTCTGCCATAGACTGTATATAAAAGATGGACGCACTCAGCACTAACCCATTGGTTTTGGACTTTTTGAACATTTTGAAGCCTCAGTGTCATTGCTACCCATTATGTTGTTCTTCAAAGCCAGATGTTACTATATTTAGACAAAAAAGCTACCAGTATTGATGCAATGCAAAGACACAGATAGCTAATTATGGTTTATATTATGTGTTAAATATCCTGTTATTTTTTTCTAATATTGTAGCGTTCTCTTGCTTTGTATTATATGGCAAACACAGTTACAGCTAGACTGAAAGCATGTGTGGACTTAGCTAATAAGCACTTATGCTAGGATTGGCACTGTTAGAGAAAGTAAAGCCAGATATAGAAAAGATACCCTAGGTATGTTGAACTTGATGGTCATTAAATATCAGATTTGAACTTCTCATAAGAAAGAGGATATCTGACAGTATGCCCGTTATAACCCATCTGAATGATTCCTCACATTTCAACACTTTTAACAAATTTTAAATGTGACTTTGGATATGCTTAAATAACACTTTAAACAAACATCAGAAGCAAATGCATCCTCACGTTTCTTCTTACTTTCCAAAATAATGACGCACACATAGTCATTAGAGTGAGCCGTCTTGAGGCGCTCACTGTTCACATCTCCAAAGATGCACTATTACATTGTTTATTGTTGCTATACGAGGGCAATCCCAAAAGTAATGTCTCCTATTGTTTTAGAAATTCAAACAACTGTTTATTTTCCATAATATTTTCATCATTTTAAAGCTTGAAGACTTATTTCTTTTTATACATAATGGCCATTTCGGTCGATGCATTTTTGTAGACGCTGTGGCAGTTTTACACTGCCCATGTCATACCCGCTCGCCGCCGCGGCAGAATCGCCTTCCGGACAAATGTTCATTCAACTTTGGGAACAGGTGGTAGTCACTGGGTGCGAAGTCTGGACTGTAGGGTGGGTGGGTGATGAAGTTCCAACCAAAGTTTTGCAGGAGAGCGACAGTTTGACAGGCGACGTGTGGACGCGCGGTGTCGTGGAGAATGCTTACGCCCTTGCTCAGCATTCCTCTTCTGTTCTGAAATGCCCTTCTGAGTTTTTCCAGTGTTTCATAGTACCTGTCAGCATTTATTGTGGTCCCGACAGGCAGAAAGTCAACTAACAATATGCCCTTTCGGACCCAAAACACAGTTACGCCTGCACTGTGCGTAAGCATTCTCCACGACACCGGACGTCCACACGTCGCCCATCCAACTTTCGCTCTCCTGCAAAACTTTGGTTGGAACTTCATCACCCACCCACCCTACAGTCCGGACTTCGCACCCAGTGACTACCACCTGTTCCCAAAGTTGAATGAACATTTGTCCGGATGGTGATTCTGCTGCGGCGGCGAGCGGGTATGACATGGGCAGTGTAAAACTGCCACAGCGTCTACAAAAATGCATCGACCGAAATGACAATTATGTAGAAAAATAAATAAGTCTTTAAGCTTTAAAATGATGTAAATATTATGGAAAATAACCGGTTGTTTGGATTTCTAAAATAATGGGAAACCTTACTTTTGGGATTGCCCTCGTATTTTTAGCAAGGAAATATTTTTATAACTACTTTTTTCTGACAAATGCCCATTCACTGCTCCTTGTTCGATATGTTTATCCATGTGAATTAACATTTTAGAAATGCATACTCGCTCATTAAATGGAGAACCAGAGTATTATGTGAAGTAAATGTCAGTGAAGGAAAGTGCAAAAGGTTGATTGGGAAGTTAAATTGGATATTGAGCTGACTGAGCTGTCTGCATCTCGGTCAGTGTGTCTGCGAGCAGGATTATTGGATGATAGGCGTGCCTGTCTAATAAGAGCTAGCAAATACAGGACAATCGGGTTACAAATGAGCGACAATTCTACCTCAGGGTGAAAGATAATTACAATCAATACTAACCTCACGCTAAAGTCCTATATCGTCTGACCTTGAACCTGACGTATATGCTATGGGTGGGGGGTTTTTCACAGTTGAATAACTGGTATTGATATCGTTAATTATTTCCATATTAAAAGTGAAATTTCCCTTCACACTGGTGTCAAGGGCAGGATTGTGAAAATAGGTACAATTTGCCATTTTGTATGATAAGAAAGCTGCTCAAAGGCAAAACTGTTGCTTGGTTTTCAGGCAGTGTTTGTATGTGGGGTTTTTTGCTGGGGGTGGGGGTGGAATTATGAGGTGAAAGGACACATGTTGACAAATCATATGGCCATCAGTCTGGGCCAGCGTACTCCATGCCAAAGTCAATCGTCCCATTAATTATAAGAGGCAGGCATCCTGACCGAGCACCGCACACTGCCTCATTTATTCCTGCTGACCTGTTCGCACAGCAGACATTTTGTTTTGGGCTCAGAGATTTGTAATTGGCGGAGGCCACACAGCGCAGACCTTAACATGGGCCACTTTGGAGCCTCTCAGCCACCCGTCAACATCAACCTCACACAGGCTCAACCCTGACAACACACCGACTGTTTTAATGCTTGAAAGATCCTGTGTTAGGTACAGAGAACACAAATATGGCTTGACACCTGGAATGAGACTTGATGCAGCACGATCCACCAAACATCTCATCTCCTGACTCAGTGTAGCACTGCAAATACACAACTCATCGCCATGGAGGAGCATTGATACCCTCAGCGCCACCCCACCACCAAAAAAAAGGTCTCGATTGTCCAAAAGAGCGTTTCTTCTGCATTAACAGTCAGACCACCACATGATTAAACCCGCACAACTTCAGGTTCATTAAAAAAATGACAGGCTGTTGTAATATTAATAAAAAGCACGCAATGACGCAACAGAAAGTTTACAACCGAGCTACAAATCAAACCAGCTTGCTGACTTGCTGACAAAGAAATTAGCACATCAGAATTCTCATTAACCAAATTCCTTGACACAACTTTCTTTGGGCTTCATTTGTGAAAGTGACGTGTTAGCAGATGATGTACATTATAGCTGGTTGGATTAAACCAAAACAAGTCTCAACATAATACTGACATTGTCTTCAATTAATGGTGTTGAAAAAGTGTGAGCAGTTGTTTAGCTACACATTTGGCAGAGACAAAGAAACATTATCAGTCATGTAGTTATGTGTTTCTTGTAATATCAGTCCAGTTAGTCACATTTTAGCTTCTGTTTGGGTGAATACGTTCTTTTTAGCCTTTAAATCCCACCCCACTAGCTGTTAATTTTGCATGTTTGCCATTTAATTTTGTTTGAACTTTACATAGCTGTAAATGTCAATGAGAGCTGTGACTCTCAGCAAAATCAGTAAAGGTTCTGTCCCATTCTTTGCACTGAAACGGCCCAGGTGAGTATTCTGGAAATGACATGAGGGGGATCCCACTTTAAATGAGCAAACTATTTCATTTCAAGAAGTGTCAAGTAGCATGAGGCATAAACCCACATACATTGTAAGGCAGTACAATGTATTGCTTTAGAAATTTGATGCTCCCTATTAATCATCCCTCAAATTATCTGTTCAGTCATTTTTTAGTCAGAGATGAAGAAGATTCACCTTCAAGGTAAATTGGATTTTTTGTTAATTCAGTGAATGCTCACATCAGGCTGTCAGTTCAGTCAGACGTTGCTTGTACTAAGTGGTCTTTGGCATTTGTGCCTTGACTCAAAGGCTAAATCAGCTGTTTTTGTTATAATATTGTTGACCGAGAGCAAACAGTCCTTTAGTAAAGAGCAAATAACCTCTGCACTGTAAGAGGGCCAAACGGTGGAGGCGTCTTGTTTGGGAGGCATTGTGTTGAAGACTTTTTTTTTACCCAGTTTTCAGATTGGTTTTGTGTTCACTTGTGTTCTACTTTAGCAACAAACTATACCAAATATAACCTAAACTATAGTTTGGGTTCAAGTGCACCTTTTCACACCTTTAACCCTGTGAATGAAAAATGACTCTTAACCAGGATGTTTAAACAACATGCCAAGGACTACTTTACAAGAGCCATATGTTATGAGTCATTAGTGACAGACCCGTTTTACGTTGTCTAAACCCTACCTCAAAACAGAAACCTCCGTTAAAGCTTTATAATATTTAGTATTTATTTAGTATTTAGTATTTTACAGCATTTAGTGGTAAATGAGGTAAATGCATGTGCAAGTACATCACATCAGCCAAAATTTCAACCTTCAGACTGCATTAAATATTTGGCTTCTTACAGTATTTGGCTAAACTCCCTATTACATTAACGAAATTAAACATATTGGGTGTAGGGGAAGTCTAAGGAGTAAAATGCATACACTTATTTTGCAGGGAAAAATTTGGGATTAAATGGGTTAATATGGCTCTAAAGCAGTCCCACTCCCCTCCATTAAAGCCTTCTGTTTGTAAAGGATGACCAGTCAGAAATTCTTAAAAGCATTATAACATGTTTGTGTTCCTTAATCTTGGCTCCTCTGCCAGGAAACACTGTGAGAGATTGTGGTCCATACTGACATGCTTTATTGGATGGAGATCTTCTGACTGTGGTAAATGATAAAAGGATAAATGGACTTCCACAGCCCGTTTTCTCTCTGAGCACTCAAAGCGTTTTTACTATAAACTTCATTCACCTAATCACACACACTTTTACACAAGCACCTTGTCTAACATTGCAGACACACTCACACGCCATTGGATGCATCAGGGAAACTCATTCTTTAGTATCTTGCCCAAGGATACTTCCACATGCAGACCGGACTAGCTGGGTATCGAACCTCCTCTACCTCCAGAGCCAGAGGAACCCAGAGTCATTTGAGTACAGTGAGCTCATTGTCATGTTCCAGAAGCCGGTTTGAGATTATTTGAGCTTTGCGACATGGTGCGTTATCCTGCTGAAAGCAGTCATCAGTACATGGGTACACTGTGGTCATAAAGGAATGGACATGGTCAAAAACAGCACTCAGGTCGGCTGTGGAATTTAAATATTTTTCACTTTGTACTAAGAGGGTCAAAGTGTGCCAAGAAAACATCCCACACATCATTACACCACAGACAGGATGGTGTTGTTTACGCCAAATTCTGACCCTATCATCTGAATGTCACAACAGGAATCAGACTCATCAGACCAGGGAACGCTTTTCCAATCTTCTAACAGGAGTGAGACCCAGTGTGGTCTTCTGCTCCTGGAACCCATCTGCTTCAAGGTTAAACATGCATGTGTTATGTATTCAGTGATGCTCTTCTGTAACAAGTGGTCTGGCCATTTTCTTCTGACTTTAACAAATCATTTTTGCCCGGAAAACTGCCGCTCGCTGGTTCATTTGCTTTGGACCATTTTCTGTAAACCCTAGCGATGGTTGTGTGGGAAAATCCCAACAGATCATCAGTTTCTGAAATACTTTGTCACTTAACCCACCTTTCTTCACCATTCTGATGCTTGTTTTGAACTTCAGCAGGTCGTCTTGACTATGTCTGCATGACTGAAAGCAGTGACTTACTGGCATATGATTGGCTGATTAAATATTTGTGTTAACAAGCAGGTGAAGAGGTGTACCTAATGAAATGACTGGTTAGTGTATTACGTAATGAAGATGCCACAGTTTACCCAAAATATTCCCAGATGATCTTCTTCTTCTTCTTTTGGGAAAAGAGAAAGAAAAAAACTGATGAGTTCACAATGTGCATCTGCAGAATTCTACTCATTTATTTAGGAAATAATCTTAAAGTTTGGCTGCGTGTTAAGCCAAAACTTTCCTACCACTCCACTCCTCTGCTGTATGTTGTTCCTGGCAGAGAGTGATACCTGGAGCTGAGCATGCTGGGAAAGCATTTTTCAGTGCCATTGCTATTCTGAGTATAATGTCTGGCGGCCAGCCATGCACAGCATTAGCAGCTCCACGAGCTCGCTGCCAACATCTGTAGGTGCTTCACACAGACTCTGCAGAGACTGACGAACCGTTTTTTTCTTTTCAGGTCCACATACCTCCAAACTTTCTGGGGCCGGGGGTTGGGTGGAGGAGGGGATGCAGAGAGAGGTACAGGAGGTGTTTCACAGCCAGAAAAACATCTATCATGCAGGCGCCGCTGTGACCAAACAAATCAGCAGCGGCTAGAAAATATGATTTCACCAGGAGAGGAATGTGGGAGCTGACGCGCTTCAAGGCTGGCGCACACTGTATGGCTGTGTGAGAACGACGGCAGGATGGGATGAGTAGGTTCTGCGAGCCTGCAGCTGGTGAGGGCTCACGTAAAAGGACATCTAAGTGCCCAGGGGGTCTGGGCTGAACATTTGCAGTTGTGCTCTTTGATTTTAGGCTGTTCAAAACTTTCAAGAAAAGAAAAAGAAAAAATACCAAAGTGGGAGAAATTACCCCAAGTTACTGTTACATACTTTTCTCCTTAGGTTCGAGATAAGCGACTTGTTAAGCTTGGAAGAAGGTGCTGTTGTTGTTGTTGTTGCTGTCCGGTGTTGGTTTCCTGCTTGAGACCTCAAGCAGATGAAGCCATGAGGAAGCAATCAGCGCATCGATGAGTGGGCCTGTTGGGATGTCTGAACCCCTCCTCCGCTCTCCAAAATCCTCCAGGAGTCTGCTGAAATCCAATCAATCACTACAAGCAGGATAAATACCCAGACATGCCATTCCTGCCCTGCATTCCTGCTAAGTTTGCAGTTGTTTTCCCCTGAATGGCAAATCAGTATACTGAGCTAGTGAAGAACAGCATGTTCCCTGAAAAAAAAAAAGTGAGTTATTATCCGTAGTTTTGATCTGTTGAGTCTATTGGCACATTTATCGTTATTCAGCTCCAGTAAAGATTCAGTTTTATTACGTTTCTGCCAGTTCGTCACACCACATGGCTTTTACATGAAATTTGACATCAAACAGAAAAACTTTTCATCTGTTCAAATGAAAAACAAACTTATCTTTACACAAATAGTTTAGATTGACGCCGCCGCAAAAAACAACTGCAGAAATTTCGTTTTCATTATTTTAACCACCAGAGAGAGATTTTATTTGTGTATTTCCTAAGAAGTTGTGCCATCCACTGGGAATTGGTTGCCTTTTAATTCGTTTCTGCTAATCTTAGGAGATGGTTTTTTTTGTTATAATAAAAATGTTTGATTAATGTCTTAGCATGCTCCAGCTATAACCATTTAGTATTGATAATGCATCAAATCATCTTGCAGCGTATTGCATCCTGCTTCACAAGAGTGGAATCGATACACTGCTCAACAACCTTGTTTTCAGGGTTTTTTGGCACAATCCAATTTATTGAAAATTTGTAATTAAAAATTACTGAAGTTGGCAGCAAATGGAGCAACAGGAAGCAGCTGATAGGCGCTGATAGGAGGCATAAACACATTAGACAACAGAGGTAAACATCTGATTAAACTGTGATATTAAATGTGGGGATATTTATTAACATTTATCTGGTACAAATGTGCTTGTACAATATTGTGTCTTTTAATAAATGATCCTCACAGTTCTAAGCAGTGTGCAGGGATGTTTCTCCGTCGGCTGTTGCTCTCGCTTCACTTTTTTGTTAACATAAATGAGTTGCTGCTTAATTAGAGGATGACTCTCGCACCAATAGGTAGCTGTTACTGAGGCAATAAAACCCACTCACAAGACAACAAACAAAACAAAGCAAAAACAATGGAGCTGCTTAACATCAGTTGCCTGCATTGTAAAATCACAACACCCCATCACACGAGAACCTCTGAATTTACTGAAGCGTATTAGCTCAGAGTAATGTTAGGTACTGACGGGCGGGTGTATTCTATAAACTGGATGTTTATTGCTGAGGCACAGACATTGGAGCGTATTGACATATTGCAGAAAGGTGTTTTAGCTGAGCCGACCACAGAGATGGAACCAACACTTCATTTAAAATGCACTTTAGAAGTTAAAAGATCAAATGAAACCTAGGCTCTAAATATCTATATATTTGTGTTCGGATTGTTATCAAGATGTCAAGCGCTACCTGTGATTATTCCTTACATAGTCTGCTATTTTGCAGAGGCTATATGGTGGGTGAGCAAGTTAAAAATCCTACAGTGCCCTAATCTGACTCTTAAGATGAGCATAGTTATAGTTGTTAGATGTAACAACCTAAAATTTAACGGTTCACACTATTTGACCCGTAGAAAAGCTTCAAATATTAGAAGCTTGATTGCAGTAAAGAAAGTTAAAGTTTTTGAACGGTGCGGTTTAAAGAAATAGCATCAGCTTGTCTGAAAACAAACAGCAGTCTTCAGTATCTTTTAGACCCATCCATCCACCCCAGTCTCCTCCCTATGACGATTTTTGTGGTTCTATTCTAACATCATCATGCAATTCTGACTTCCTTTTTGATTTTCATAAAAATGACCTGTAAATGGTCAATAAATGTTTGGAGATTACATCTTTTAAGGCAGTAAAACCTTTATTTTTTGGTTTTAGCACGCAAACTTTAAAAGGGGCTCTTTTAAAACACAGTCTAATAAAAATGCCCATCATTTAATTAATACAGAGCTGAATATCAATCATACCTCGAGTGAGCACTTTTAAAAAAAAATATAAACACACCATCAGATAGTGTACAGAGTGACTCGATGGCATATACCTTTTATTCAACATCAAGATAAGCATTAATGAGTCTGTGTCCTCATTGAGAAGTTGAAAGGTCAGTCAGCAGAGAAAGTATGCTCTTGGTCACACAGGAAACTGCTCCACACTTTGCCTGAGGTGAAACTAACACATCTGCCTGGGCATGAATTTCCTATGAGGGGTCTTTTCATGTGGAAATTTTAAAAAGAACTCACACCTTTTAAATTGCAAATTAGAAAATATCAATGGGCTTTCAAGTGTTGGATCCCAATTAAATCCTCTGTTAATAACTCTATCTTTAAGGTGAAGGACACTGTTTTGTGTCCTACAACAAGGAGAAATTTGGCCTTCTGTGTAATTAGCACTACTCATGAATTAAGTGCTCACTGATTCCTGTCCTGCACTATAACACAGTGCAATGCAACCAAAACCTCAATTCCAGCCACCGTCTAAATGACAAAGTATATCACGTAGTTTTGTCTGTTTTCAACAATTTTGCCAGTTTATTACTGTCCAAAACCCAAATGTTACTGATAGGTTACAGTTGGGTGTAATTAACCATTGCACCAGGCAGTGGCTTCTTTTGTCTGCGACAACGACCAGCACAAACAAGACCTGCAAAGGAAGAAGATTTCAGAGCCTCCCTTAATTAAAAGTAATGAGGCCACGATGGAAAATACCCAACTGCAAGTAGAGCTGAAACAATTAGTCACTTAATCAAGTCAGGCAACAGAAAATTAATCGCTTAGTTGCTTTCCTTTGAGCATAAATGCTAAATGTGCACTGGTTCCAGCTCCTAAATGTGAATATTACAGGTTCTCTCTTGCCTGTCTTTCAATAAAGTGAATTTCATTTGGATTTGTCACTTTTATTAAATTTCCCTATTTGATAGTTGGGGTTTTTTTTAACAGTTATCAGGCGTTTGATAGACTGAAAACATAATCAATGCAATCCAGTATGATTACTAGCCCCAAATACAAGTCTCAAAAGTATGTGCAAAGTGTGTGTAATTTAAAATTATTAAACATCTTACAAATATTTAATTACTGATACATAAAAATATAAGCAGAATTCTATTATTGTTACACTAAAGGACACAGTTTGTGGTCCGGAGTTTCAGCACTTTACGCCACCAGCAGCAGCGGCAGTATGGACTACATTTCCCGTGCACCCCTGTCGTCCCTCCTTCCACATACCTCTGGCGTGCGCTCACGCTGCGCTGTGGGGATCCTGCTCAGCGCGAGTTGCCCCAACAGAAGCAGCGAGGATCACGGTAGAAAAGTTTCTCCACAGGAATGGGCAAGTTTGAGAGGAACGCTTTTCTTTTACACCTCACCCCCGCGATCCCCACAACAACAACGAATTGGATATAAGGATCGAGTGCGCACCGACAGAACAGCTCCAGATCTGGACTTTATTTCTTTTTCGTCTTCTTTTTTTCTTTTTCTGGGGTGATCTCTGTACTTTGGATAACTTGGATTCATCTGAAGATAAAAAGCAAAATAAGTTGGGAGGTGTTCACTTGGGGGGAAAATGCGTTCCTCTACGCTGCCTCGCACTTTTGCAAAGTTCGCTGTGGTTTTCTTGCTGTTGTTGAGAGTGGAGAGCGGATCTGGTACTAACGCAAGGACGTGTCCGTCTCCCTGCGCTTGTCTCGGGGAGCTCGTGGACTGCGGTCGGCTGAAAAGGGGACAAACACTACCATCCGCGATCCCGGAGTGGACAGTTGAACTGTGAGTCTACTGGAAGAGCTTTTGATTTGAATCGCTGTGAATAAGGGTTTAAAGCTCTGCGCACCTCTTGGGGAACATGTTTAGTTTTCTTGAGATGAGATGAGATGATCCGCATTCCTGTCGCACTGAAAAGGGAATGGGTTGTAAAGCAGAAAAAGTAGAAGAAGACTGACTTAACTGGCTTTGATTTCATTGTGATTTGCTGTAGATCCAGTCAGGAGTCCAGAAAAAGTTGCGCGTAATGGTGACCTTAGTCATGAATCTGCTTGTGTGTGTTACGTTCAGTGATCCTTTTTAGCAACGTGCCATTTATGTGAGGGAAGCGTTAAACACATCATACGTACACCAAACCCCGTTTTTACATAACCTGCAGCTAATTGTGAACAAATCCACCCAGCGACTGCAGGTACTGGGCGTTTAATCAGGCTCTCCCATGGGTGATCGCATCATAGAAGCAGCTGCAGAAGCTGCCAGTAAGCAGTTATTAATAAGCATAAGTGCTGTTAATAAAGAGGAATATTGCGTGTGGCACTGAAAGACGGGCATCTACATTTTTATCCGCAGTGATCGGGTGTTTTGGTGTTTTCTCCTGTCCAGATTTTCAGTGTCACAGACCCCCGCGGGCCTCCCCACAGCCATAAAAGCGTAAACCAGATGTAGTCTGGTTGCAGCACTGAAGTCTTTCCTTGAGTCAGACCTCCATTACTCTGTCCACAGGCTGCTTTTGGTTGAGCTCGGCCTGAGGCCTTTTTTTGAAGCTGGGACATCATACCCAGCTGTAACAGCGCGATCCAAGATGTGTTCTACTTAGATAATTATTCTTAGCTATTTAATTTTTACATCCTGGCCTTAAGGTGGAGTGCTTGATTTTTATTGCCCCGTCTTACAGCACTTGATTCGGTGCTGGGTTGTAGTTCTTGCCTTGCTGCTGCTGAATTGAGTTTTCTCTCTTCCTAAAATGTGCTGCTCTGGAAACTTGAAGTTGCCAGAGAAAACAGACCCAGCCTGAGCCTCATAACCAAGGCCCAGTCTTCCCAAAAAAACAAAAAGTTCCACATGGGGGAAAAATTCTTTTCACTCTGGCATGCTAATTTACGAGTGGCTCTCCAGCACATCTTAAACCCCTTAGACCGCCCGACCCTTTGTTTTCCAGCACCCCATTATTTCTGCTGAATTTGCAACACAAGAGCCAGCGATGGTACTGATTAAGGAGGAGCGTGTAGGATTAGTCTCAGAAAGAGGAGGAGGGTCTGGAGAAAGTATGGAGAAGTAGGATTAAGCCACACATATATGAGGAGTTGTTGAGGGAAAAGGCAAAAGATTAGTGCAATGTTTAAACTGAGAACATGTTTATTAAATGGAAAGTGCACTATTTGATTTTTAGTTTCTTAAAAAAAGTCTCAGTTGCATAATGTTAAACATATATACTTCGATAAATACGTGATTTTTGGCGCTAATATTCTTATTTCTAAGGGATAGCCAATATCACAGATGGATAAATATACTGATAGTGACAGGTTTCTAAATTAAAACATCTAGTTTGCATTTTATGTTTTAAAAATAGTTTTTATGTGAGTGAATCTCAGACACCACATTTAATGATACAGATATATCTGTCATGTGCCAGTATCAGTGGACTAGTACTGGCCTCTGAAATGTAGTAATGACATGTTAGTATGTCCTAAATGTGAATTTTCTAGCACATTAGCCAATCTAATTTTAACTAGATAGTGGTTATTCAAGTACATTTTAGAGGCAACCAGTATTGACAATCGATATCAGCCAGGCTTTGCTTATTTTAACACAAGGACAGACAACACTAACAGTTACTTTGGGCTGCTCCCTTATACACAAACTTTGTTAGGACAGGCAACACTGAAAAAGAGGTAAAAGGGGAAAAGGTGAGAAATGACAGACAGGAGATGCCATGAAGAAATTTACTAGTACAGCACCTGATGTCTCTGAGTTTAACTAACTAGAACCAGTGAACCCCAGCTGCTAGCCAGTTAAAATATTAGTTTATCTTCCATAAATAAATGTATATGTCAGAAATAGGACAAACGGTGTATATTTGATTGAACATTTATTAGATAACTTTACTGAGACATTCATTTGACCAGGTAAAAACCATAAGAACATTTTCTTAGAAAGTCACGTGCCATTATAGCTGATGCTAATTATGTTTGCTACTTAGCTAACTCCTTAGTGTGGATATTAGCTAAGTAGTGGCAAAAATCTCAAAGCTAGTAATTGCCACATGCCTTCCAAAATCCTCATTTTCTGTGGTTGGTATTTTTTTTTTAAAAAAGCTGAGAATGATTTATTTATTTTTTGACTGTAGTTTGTGATGTGACGGTCAAATTTGGCTAACGTGTGGTGTTTCTGATGCAGAGAAACAGTTGTCATATTTAATTTGAAATCTTCTGCTATTTCCCCTTTTATTGTAAAATGTCAATGACAGCTCTTGTAGTGTGTAGAGTAGCTCATTCATTTTCTTTTAGTGAGTGATAAGTACATTTTCACCAGCCCAGCAGATATAGTTCTGCAGCCTGTACGCAGCACTGCCTGTTATCTTGCTCCTCTCAGAGCCTGCTTTGTGAGAGATATGGAAGTGTCATGGATACTCAGGGTTTATCTCGGGAGTATGATAGTACACCTTTCCCTT
>VUQG01044064.1:12890-42006 GCA_015106755.1 Etia nguti | reverse complement strand
CTTATGGCCCCCAGCGCTGGAGCTGCATGCTTGGAGAGAAAAAAAGGGGGGGGGGATGAAGGAGGCTAGCCTTAGCGAGGCAAGTAAAACTCCAGTTGAGTGGCTCGAGAAACTTTCCACCAAAGAACAAAAACAGGTCCCAGAAAATTCAACAGGGGTGTTTCAGCCGTATGAAAGGCGTCCCTCTCACTTTTCCCGGCATTGAGAATACATTAGCAGTTGTTAGATTCTCCCCCTCCTTCCAGAGCTGCTTGATGGATTCCAGATGAGGGAGGTAAGGGGGACGAAGAGGAGGAGGGGAGGTGTAAAAGAAAAAAAAAAGTGTCTGGCACCACAGCGTCGATCGTGCGCAGCAGCATCAATAACTCCAGTGCTTTATGGCGCACGAGGCTCTGCTTGCCAGATTTCTTGAGCTGGTTTTCAGGCTCCTTTTCAAAAAAACAGGCAGCAAAAACAAGAGTCTCACCCCTAGTGAGCTGCAGCCAAAGCTGCTTCAGAGGAGTCCAAGACCAGGCTCGGTTTGAGCCAGGGCTCCATCCAAATGGGGCTCAGACAAAACCAAGACATAGACCAGATCAAATTGAGCAATATTCAAGACTAAAACAAACAACGTGCAGCCTATGTACTCATACTTCTAAATAGAGTATTATATTCAGGAGTTTCCAAAATTGTCAAAACGTTAGAGGAGTTGTGATTGCTAGGGGTTTTTGAGGTCCACTACACAACTAAATAACACTGAAAGTACATGTTTAATACATGTATAGATGTTAGATTTGATTTTCAGGATTTGTAAATATTGAAGTCAGAAAAAAGGGATTTACGAGTCCAGACGCCAACAAAGACGTCTGGACAGAGACTCGGTCACTAACAAACCTCTGCCGACTCCACTCGTCAGGCTTTGGCGTCCTTTTTGTAACAAAAAAAAAAAAATCCCACACACACGCACAAACACACAATAAGTTATCAGGTTGTAGGTTTTGGCTTTCTCTGCTGACGTCTGGTTTTGAAGGAAGCTGTTTTGGCATCAGCTTTTTCTGCTGTGTTTCAAAGGAGAGACCAAATGTTAGAAGCAGGCCTTTAACTTGTGAAGCATTCAGGGGGGAAAAAATTGTACTGGATCTTTTTTTTTCTCTTTAAGATGGTGTCCAATATTGGGCACTTCTCTAAAAGACCTTAAAGAGTAAAGAGTAATGTTGCCGTTATTTGACTGTATTTTAAAGGGATATACCTGTGGTTTGAAACCAAAGTCACACCCAGCCTTAAAACAACTGGAACTAAAATTCAAACCAGTCGAGGGACTTTGTTTAAAATTCAAACACCGGGGATGGACGTGTTTGTGACTTTATGACCTTATTTTGTCTAAGCATTCTGTTACGTCTTGGAGCTTTAACCTCGTAGTTAAATTACAGCGAGTTTTTCTTTGATCCGCTTTCACTGTTCGCAGTTTTAAGGCACAATAACACACCAAATTTGTATGTAATTATGTTTGCTGCGCAGACCCAAAATGTAAGACTGTAGCGGCTGAAAACTACAGTGCGTGGGGTATACTTTTCCCTTAAGTTTTTCTTTTTTTTTTCTTTCGCAGGGACCTGAGCCACAACAAATTGCAGGTGCTCGACAGCACTTTGTTTTCCAAACTACAACATTTAAAAGAAATGTAAGTATGCCTCGTGTTTCGCAGCACATTTCAGAGTAAACACAGGCTTTTCCAAAACAGTCTGTGACTAGCTGTTCTTTTACCGTGTCGTTTTTGATGATATATGCAGAAAGCTGAACCACAATGGACTGGAGGAGATACCGGGTCTGGGCCCTTACGCCTCAAACATCACAATTCTCATTCTGTAAGTAAACCTTTCCTTTAAATTCTAACGCTTCTCTGGATTCTCACCTCAGCGTGGTCTGGAGGGTAATTCTCCGCCGGGGCTGTCATTGCTGGTTAAACTAGCGAGCGGGGAAGTGGTTCCTCCCCCTCCTCCTTCTCTCTAGAGAGCAACCCATTTGACTGAGCTGGTTCCCAGACGGGGCAGTCAGAGGGATGGCAGTCAGCCCCAGACGGGTCACGTGTTTCGAGACAAATGCCATCAACAGAAATGGAAATTTTTTTTTTTTTGGTGGCTTTCGCTGCTTGTTAGTGTATTTTTAAACTGGAGGCAGTGACGTGAGACTGGGAAGAAAGAAAATCTGTCATGTGAAAACTTTGTATTTTTTTGGTGTGATCCCAAGTGGATGGGTCACTTCCAGTCCTTTAAAGAGACTTGGAAGAAAATGCCTCAAGTTTTAACATTGTCTTGTTGTATGAGTTTAATCTAACTTTTGTTGAGAATGATCACTTCGTGTGCTTGAGTGATGCTGACTATGCAAAAGGCGATTTGACTTGTTGTAGTCGGTCGCTGTCAGACTTTAACCAGAAGAGTATTGTTGTGCAATACGTGCTCTCAGGGCAACACCAGATATTAGTGTGTGAAACCGCAACAATTTTATTTGCTTTCTGTGGCACGTCTCTCAAAACCAGCCAAAGTGAAGTTACTGTGGAGGAATGTGCCTCCACTCTGAGCTAGATGAGGCCTTTTCCTCATCAAGCCCCAACACGAAACCCCGCAGTCGCCACAGGGCGTGCAGTCTTCAGTCAGTCAATTGACAGTTTGTTTGCAGATTTCACTCAGGAGCGTCACCTCCAGCTATAAGTTTCTTAGCACAGAAACATGAGTAGGGTAGCACTTTTTTTTTTTTTTAAATAAAAAAAAACAAAACCCAAAAACCTTCATACTTTAGAGCAGGGATGTCAAACTCATTTTACATTTTGGGCACTTACAGCCCAGTTTGAGTCTTAGTGGGCCGGGCCACAGAAACTCTCTTTTCTGTCAGTGAAAAGAAGTTTAACTACACATTTAATCGTTAACATATTTTAGATAAACAAGTGCGATTGCAACAGTACATCTTAGTGCTGCTTGTGTAATGCTTAATGCTGCTTTAGTAAATGAAAAAGTTCTGTAACCTACTGCAGAGACTGTCCTGTAACTATGAAACAGAAAGCTTTTGTTCATTCAGAGAAAGTGTCTGATGTATTTATTTGTAGTGTGAATCCATTGTAAAAAAAAAAGAAAAAAAAGAAGCCCTTTCTAAGTACTTACTGAATGTGAATTGTTTGTCTATTGCGTAATTACTTTGGTCTAGTATGAATGGCCAAAGGAGACGAGTTTATCAGTAGGAAAAGCTGTAAAACTTATGAAAATAAGTTAAAAGTCAAAAATTTATGCCCTCCTTCGTGTTGTTCGAAGCCATTCAGTAGGCCAGATTGGAGCCTCTGCTGGGACGATTCTGCAAATGTTTTTGTAAATGTTTGAGCTACTTTTGAAATAAAACATACCATTTAATGCTGACAATTGGTGAAAAACAGGATGTATGAGAAGCTGTAGCTAATATTAGGTAATACAAATTTCTGCTAGTTTGGCTACTTAGACATTTAAAAGTCTTAACCATGGACTGTATAACACAGCGGTCCCCAACCTTTTTTGCGCCACGGACCGGTTTATGCCCGACAATATTTTCACGGACCGGCCTTTAAGGTGTCGCGGATAAATAAAACAAAATAAAACCAGTACCGGCACCAGAAAAAAGAAGATTTATTCATAGCACACGGGAAAAGACCCAGGGAAACCAAGTTAACAAAAAAAATAGCAATAAAAACCGATAAAAACCCTGAAAACCATAAATTTCACACCCGAGCCTCAACTCTCGTGGCCCAGTACCAAAAAACTCACGGACCAGTATCGGTCCGTGCCCCGTGTTTGGGGACCACTGGTATAACAGATGGAACTAGCTTCCAGGTTTGACAGGTGTAGCCAGTGTTGAAGTACCTTTAAACTTTATTCTATTTAATTGCCACTAGGGGGCGACTTCTGGGGTTACAAAAGGACATAAGGTTTAAAGGAAAACAGCTCTTGGTTTCCTTCCTGCAAGTGTTCTCCTGATGAGTTCATGGGTTCAGTCACTAGTTTTATGTCATGCTAAATAAAAATTGAAGTTTAGTTTTGTACATTTTGGTCATTCTAAGAGTCAGAAAGGAGAAATATCAAGGTTATGCTCATCGGCTAACAACTTGTCAATCACAGCATGTTGGCAAATAAATGTGAGGTTTCATCATCAGATCCAGTTCTCATTTGTCTCGGTCATATTCAACTCAACGGGATGGCAACGCCCACGCAGGGCTATGTCCATCTCTAAACAGTCTTTCATTTTAACAAACTATTCTAGTTAATAGTTACAGTTTGTCATGCTAATTTTCTGGAAGCGGATAGTGACGTGGTGCTTCATGAATCATATTTTGCTGACATACAGATTTTTTAAACCAAAAAGCTCTCAATATGCAGTTCAAGGTCTGTTTTAATTTGAGAAACATAAAAGAATGTTCTTTGAAACATTGCCTGTGCTATATAATTAAGTAAATACTGGCTATTTTGCCTTAAAAAAGATCACATTGCAAAACTGTGGTTATCAGCGGGTTTGCCAGCATTCAAAAACTCCCGTATTTGTCAAACCCAAAACACACCGCATTGTAACTCTGTTATTGTTGTCAAGCACAATTCATCTGAAATATGCAAAAACCAGTGTGAAGAAAAAGAAGTGAAATTTCACACTTGCTCTCTCACACTATCCTTGTTGGCTGCCATCCTCCTTCTTCAGATGAAATGGCACAGTGTGATTTTTCCCTCCAGTGATTTTTCCAGATATTTTTCCAGAATTTCTCTCCCTCCTTTAGTTTCTCCAAGCTGGGAGGGTTGTAAAAAGGGGGGGGGGGAGACCTCGGGGTATCGAATACCACTTATTCAAACAGCCAGTCAGACATAGCGGCAGCTCTCGTCGACTTCTTTGACCCCGTTGCTCTGAGTAAAAACAAACGGCAATAACCCTGCAGCTGGTAGTAATTGAGTCGTGATCAGTTTAATTAATTGAACAATTTCCCAGGAATTTATGGAGGGGGTAAACCCCACTTTGCTTGTGTTCAAGGAAGGTTCAACAAATGACCATAGAGATTCCAGGTTGGATTAGGTGTATAAGGAGGTGAACCTCTATGTGCCTCAGGAAATGGGAACCTTGTTGAAATTAAGAATTACGAAGCAAAATCGGCACAGTAAAGTAATTGTTTGTTGAATTTTTCATGTGATAGAGATTCAACTGCTAATGAAAATGTTCATTTTGTTGGTTTGCTTTTGATAAATCAGGGTTTTGTTGAATCTGTTCTTTAAAAATCCTTTACAAGGTGTTTAGTTGTTTTTGCCTGGGTATGGGTTAAGCTAAACATGATTTGATGCTAATTGAGTAGTTGGTTGTACTCTAGATAAAAGATTATGGCTGCTTTGTTATGTGAGGAAGATGACTGTGTGGTTAGTGTGAGATGTGTTAGCTGGTCAGATATGTTTAGATTTAGAAAGGTGTGTCACTGTAGCATTTTTAAAAAATCCAATTTAAAAATGTCTGCCTCAGTGCTTCAACCAGATTTTTTGATGGACAGCTAAGCTTGAGAAACTGCAATTAAAGGAGGGATTAAAAGTTTGTGTGTGTCTTGTTGTCGTTGTCTTTTTTTGCTTTTACCTATGCTCACTTCCAGGTCCATACTTTGGTTGTTGGGGTCTACTTCAGTAGCGTTGTATGATTAATAGTTCAGAGAAATCCGTATACCAGCCCTTGTTGCTACCTGTCTGTCTGATATAAGCAGTTTTTGCTCCTCTACCCTAGGCCCTGTCCATGCATACTCAGGCATTTTATTAAATGTAACTTATTCTGTGTTTTGGCCTTTCAGCCACATGTATATGGCATTTTAGGTTAAGATGTTCACAACTCTGTTTCTACATTTGTATTTAGACAAAGAAAACAGAGTTTCTCTTATAACTTAAAAGGAGTGTGCCTGAATCTCTTTTACTAATGTAATACTGTGTGCCGTGTTAGTCTTTGTAAGCTTTTAATCAGCAAACATGTGTATATGTTTAGGGATATATGGCCACAAGTTGCTCTGGCATGTTCTTGACAGTGCTTCAGCTCGTCTTTTTCCATTTTCCCGTGGACAAAGATGTTTTTCAAAATGAACTTGTTTAAAACAAATACCTGTGAATGTGTGGCCGGAGAAAGGCCACACAAGCCAACTTTCTTCTGATTGGCTGCCCCTCATCACCAGAAAATATTTACAGATTGTGGGCAGAACTTCTGTGTGTAAGTCAGAGGTGTGCCTGGGTTGACCATATTAGGGTTATACACTCTTGCTGATGTGACACAGAGCCAAGAGTAGAAAAAAGTGTCAGAAACAGAGTTCTTAGAGCAGTCTGAAACCTGAGGTTTTAGCTCACATTGTTATTATTTGACTATGTTCACTATGGGTATTCACCATTCTAACATTATGTATTTGATAGAACTTAAGAAATACAACAATGTGTTTTAGTACTTTGTGCAGTGCAGAAACGTACAGCCTTAAAGACATCCTTCTTCTACGCGAGCTTCCTTCAGTTCACGTTGACACAGTGTGTTCTTCTCACTAACTGACGTGTTAAGATGATCTGCCATTTGAGTGAGATATGCAGATATGTGCAGAGTTTAATATGGCGTCTCAACAGCAAAGCACAGCACTGGTTTTCATTACAGGCGCCACTGCAGAGAGGGAGAGTCATCAGATGGCTTCTGAAAACTCTGTTCTTTTTCCAATAGGAAATACCACACACAGGCACACACACACACACACACACACCACAGGCAAGATACATTTAGAAAAAAAAGCGACTTTCCATTTAAAGAACCTCCCGCTCCAAAAGTATTATTTGCCAGTAACTGTAGTGAGCTTTGCTGAACACAGGGCAGTAACAACAAAAAGCATCGTCAAGGATCTCATGTTTTTGCTGTGAGTAAATGTGGTCAGCTTGATGGTGGCTGAGGCCAGAAATACTGTCGAGCTGTGCGACAAGTGCTGACAGGTATGAGCTTGTGCGAAACCTTTGTCATATTGGTGTAATAGGCTTGCAAGTATAAAAAGGCGTTACCTGATTATATTGCACATTGTAAGCATTTGAGAAGGTTTGAAAAAAAGACCATTACACCTGATTAAATCGTTTGGTAGCTGCACAACAAAAACGTCACCATAGTTTAATAATTAGTGCAGATTTCATCAGTATTCAACATCCATTGGGCTGTTATTGATACATGCTTGGCCTTCCATGGACTTCCAGAAGCAGCAGCAAAGCCCTGCAATCACACTAGTAATGACTCCATAATCACATTAGATTGAATGAACAAGTTTGGAGTGAGTGGATTTAAAGTGTACAGAGCTCTGTTTGTTTGTGTGTGGCAAAGACTCTTTGAGTGGCAGTGCAGATGTTGAGGCTGAAAGCAGGGTCTCGACGTACAGTCCCGCAATTGTCTGGGCATGCAGTCACACAGAGAGTCACACACAGAGTTCACGGTTGGGTTAATGTTTAAAGATGAACAGCGGAAGATATTTTCTACTGCGAAATAACGGATAGGATTGTGCAATAATTACATGGGAGACAGCGATGATACCATCTAGCAGTCAAATCGAAGGCTGAGCTCTTCCCCGGGCGCGAGGAGCAGGAACCGAGCCCCTCCACCTGTCCCGTGTTTGTGCTCTCTCTCTGAGCAAAACTGGAAAGACTGGTTCTGTCTCACCAGGCGGCCCTCCTTCTCTCAGCGACCAGTCAGGGGAACATGAAAACTGAGATACAGGTGGTGTGCTGCACTTTTGTTTGGGACCCGAGCGCTATGATGCATGGAAGGCTCGCTGCAAATCTCCAAACAAAAGTTGCTGACAGTGAGCCAATGTGTTTTACTTCTGTAATAATGTAGTTCGTGCACACTGCGACATATGTTTAGGTTTGACAATTCAGTTCAATTGAACTTTAATTATATAGCACCAAGTCACAACAACAGTCACATCTATGCACTTAATTTTGTAAGGTAAAGGCCCCACAATAATACAGAGAAAACCCCAACAATCAGACGACACCTTTTGAGAAAGCACTTGGCGACAGTGGGAAGGGAAAACTCCCTTTTAACAGGAAGAATCCTCCAGCAGACCCGGGCTCAGGGAGGGGCGGCCATCTGCCGTGGCGGGTTTGGGGTGAGAGGAAGAAGACCGGACAAATTAGAGAAACGTGGAACAAGAAAAGAAAGTGAAGGCATGCTAGCCAGATTCTTTGTGACAGTTTAATGGAGCAATGTTTTCACGTGTTTCATGAACATGCCCGCCAAACGCCTCCATCCCTCCCAACTCTTTGCTTCCCATCATATCACCCCGTGAGTGAGAAGTTTACAAAAAGGTGTTGCACTTCTTGGATAGAGTTCCCACCTAGTCCTATGAATCTGCACCACGCCACAGTTTCATAGCAGCGTGGTGCAGGTTCCTAATTTGCACATCGACTGTTAAAGTGAGCTTTTAAGCAGAGAAACAGTATCTGATATGCTTTGTTTTAAACATCACATCATCTCGGCTCTGTTCCTGGCACCTGCCACTCATGCGAAGCAACCTGTATGGCTACTGAGATGACCGACACATATTAATGACACCGCATCTCATATTAAACCTACATTATAAAACTGTCCTTGCTTCTTTTTTTGGCTGCTGGAAAGAGGCGTCAGGAAAACCTCTCTCCTGGTCAGCAAGGTGTAGCTGGAGGAGGGACTGTAAGTAATGAAAACGAGGCCTGTAGTCTGGTGCTTTGGAGGGAAACCCCCCCTCCACTCCACTTGCTCTCTCTCTCTCTCTCTGGTGCTGAATCTCATGCACAAAGAGGGCACTGTAGAGGCTCTGTTTATAACTAAGCAGTCCCTGCACTGCAATTTAGGAGGCGTGCAGCTCAGGAAATTGCTGGCCTCTGCTGAGGCATGCTTTCACTGAGGGAATGGTATTCATCAGCCAAGTAATTGGCAGGTTACGTTTTTAAATACCTTGTTGGTAATTACCTTATAAACAAAATAACACATCAGTAAAGTGAAAGCTTGTTTGGTGTGAAGAGCAGCAACATTAATCATATTGAATAATTTGTTGGCTTTTTATATGAAATGCGCGTGCAACCTCTGCAGGAAAAAAAAAGATGACATAGCTTCATGTTAGGTGGTAAGTTTAAGCTTCACAAGAGCGAGAGAATTTGTCATTTTTTAATTCCGCAGCCTAATTTTGGGGACGTGAGTGCTTGTGTATCTGGAAACGTGAAACCGATGTGCACCGCTAGCCAAATGCATGGTATTTTTGTCATTTATTGGAGCAATGGTGTCTGTATTTTCAGAGCAAACAACAAGATCACTGCTATCTCCGAGGCTCAGCTCCGGCCCTTTCTTGCCCTGGAAACCCTTGACCTCAGTAACAACAATGTTGTGGAAATAAAGTCTGGCTCCTTCCCTGCGCTGCCTCTCAAGAACTTGTGAGTGTTATGATCTTCTTTGTCTGAAGAAAAACATTCAGATCAGAGCATAAGCATGGCATTGTCATAAAACTCGTTCATTCAGAGCCAAAGAAAGGTGGTATTTCCAACTGTAGTCATTTATATTTGGTGGTGTATTTCTGTTCTGGGACCCCACAGCAGTCAGTCGGCACATAACACAATACATTTGATCACAACAGAGATGACATGAAAATGGGCGGAGGTGGTTTGCAAAGCAGCTTGCAGATGCACACCACATTTAGGCAGGTTTAATCACTCCATCTAGTTCATCCTTTAAACAGTAGATATTGTAGTTTTTCTGCAAACAGTACCTTTGTATTTAAAGCAGATTTTATGAGCATATTTTTCTTTTTCAGGTTCCTCAACAACAATCGGTTATCCTCTCTGGAGACCGGCTGCTTTACCAACCTGTCGAGCACGCTGCAGGTTCTCCGGCTCAACCGCAACCGCCTCTCCAACATAGGACCCAAGATCTTCACGCTGCCTCACCTACAGCATCTGTAAGCAAAAAAATTACAAAGGCTTGCTAGACAGTTTGACCATCCATCCATTTCTATCACTTATCTGGCTCTGGGTCACAGGGGTAGTAGTCTAAACAGAAAAGTCCAGATATCCCCCATCCCAGCCACCCTCGAGGTGTTCCCAAATTGTTTTGCCCCATGATTCTACATTTTCCTCTGGCTTCTAAGGGCTGTTTATCCATCTAGATTATTTTGGTATTGGTTCCCCGATTTTGGACATATGGGCTGTCACTTGCCACGTGGGGCTCAAAACTCAAAAAAATACATTTGGAAAACTTAGCAGCAATGTCTTCTTGAAGAAAGTCTTTAAAAAAAATCCACAGGCAGTCTCGTGTAGGAACTGTCTCCTTTATACTAAAATCCACCTGAAGGAAGCTCGCACACTGTTTTGCCATATTCCACGACCTGACCTGTTGTACAGGTGACATGCTTTTGCGGCAGCACGTTGGAATTCACTGAGCTCCTGAGAGCGAGAAGCAGTCTGCATGCCTAAGAGCTTGATTTCATCCAACTGTGGCCATGGACGTGATTACTTTTAGCAGTATAGTGATGAGAGGTGCATGCTGGTGACACCTCGACAATAGAGCTGTCCTCCTCGATTGAGTTGTAGTGTGAGCGCGGTGCATGCTTGTACTGCTTTTAACAGTGAAAATATTTTGAGTCTGTGTAAATGATCTGTTTCCACTTTAAACTTTCTGCGTGCGTTTCAGAGAGCTGAGCAGAAACCGGGTTCGCAGGGTGGATGGGCTGACGTTCCAACACCTTCCAAGTCTTCGCTCCTTGAAGATGCAGAGAAACAGCCTCAACCGCCTGATGGACGGGTGTTTCTGGGGTCTCAGCAATATGGAAGTCCTGTAAGCATTTTTTTTTTTTTGGTGATGTTTTGTTCCTGTAATGTTGTTTGCAGTATAAAGTCTCACTGTGTGTGTGTGTGTGTGTGTGTGTGTGCAGGCAGCTGGACTACAACAACCTGACAGAGGTGAGCAAAGGCTGGCTGTATGGCCTGCTGTCTCTGCAGCAGCTCCACCTCAGCCACAACACCATCAGCAAGATCAAATCTGATGCCTGGGAGCCCTGCCCGAAACTCAGTGAGCTGTAAGTCCACCTTTTTTTCCCCCTTTCTCTGCCGTCCCTCTGGATGTTTCCCCCCCACTTTCTATTCACACGCTGAACTCCCAACACTTCTCTGTGTTGCCCTCTCCTCCTCTCTGGCACTCCTGCCTGCCCTTCCTCACACTCCAGTTCCTCCCGTCGCCAATACACCCCAAACCCGTCTCTCTCACACACACATACACACACACACACGTAGACAAAGCACCGTCTCTTATGCTCTGCCAGTCAGTGCCAACATTAAAGCACTGCCAAAATATTACACACCCCTTTGCCTCCTTTCTGCTCTGATGTGACTTGAGCCAAAACATTGGCCTCTGGAAGTCCCGTTTGTTGTTTGTTTTTTTGGAAATTCCATTATTAGTTGCATTTTCTTTTCTTTGAAATACCCACAAACTTGATTTCTCAAGCCATCAACGCACGTTCCTGCGAGCGGATTGAATTTCCTTTGTTGTGGTTGTTGTTTACAGCGGTGGCCGGTTTTAGTGTTCACCATGTCTGGAGCATTTTTCACGGATAGGTTGTTTTTTTTTTTTTTCCTTCTTCCTCCCTCTCTTTCCCCGCTTTTCTCGCTCTTATCACACAAGCCTGAGAGTAAACAAGTCGCCTGTGGGTTGTGAACGTGTTCAGCTATCTTGATTTGTTCTCATCAGAGTTTACTTTGAGAAAAAGAAAAAAATGTGATCTCCGCAGACTGATTGGAGATAAGGTTGGTCTGGAAATTAAGAGATGGGGAAAAAAACATGGCAGTCCTGTTTTGTTTTTTTAAATATGAAAACATGAGGCATCGCAACAGCCGAGCCAGTTTGTAATCAGCGTTTTGCAGAAATGTATTTATTATTACCTTCTTTTTTCCCACAGCAACCTGTCTTCCAATCACCTGTCCAGGCTGGACGAATCGGGATTCGCAAATCTCGGCCTGCTTGACAGGCTTGATGTTGGAAACAACCGCGTGAGCTTTATCGCTGATGGAGCTTTCCGTGGTCTCTCCAACCTGCAGATGCTGTAAGTTGTATTCACTGTTGAGTAAGTAATGCCTTACTCTCTTAACAAGAGTAATTTCTTACACAACTTGTTGCGTTATATTTTGCTTTTACATGGCCTGAGATGATAGACAGTATAAACTGCGCTCTATGTGAAGACCACACCATGGTGATAGCCGGGGTTACAGTAAGACTGTCAGCTGTGTATAAATCAGTGGGAAAACTGCCTTCTGATTTGACCTTTGTAAAGTCTTTCCTGAAGCGCTTATGAGTATTAACTCATTTCAGGTCATACTGAATAAACAATTAAGTCTTTTTTGGTTTTGGAAGCCAAGATGCAGATGGTAACAACGCTAATCTGAATGCTTTAAACAGGACTGCACGAGCCAATGGATGGCATCATGGCAGCTACGTTCATCTCTTATACTGTCTATGCCTGAGATGAATCATTACATATTTGCAAGTTAAAATTATAAACCTAGGGCTCCATGCCCACACATAAAACCTTATAAAATAAGAACATGCACATGATCTTTTATGTAAGTTTAAAAGACAAATCAAAAAAGACATTTAAAAAGTCAGCTTTAACTTCGTTCTCACTCCAGAGATCTCCAGCGGTTTGCACTTTATTGTCTTGCCCTTTTGTGCACTACAAACAAAAATGAATGTAATGTAAGTAAATGTAATGTGATTACTGCTTTACATCTACCACTGATTATGTTAAGTATTTTATAGATCATCACGTAGAACGTTATTCACACTGTTGTTCTGAGTGTTTCATTTTTCTACCTTTCTAAAAACAGCAGTACCACTAATCATGGCAGGATTTTTGTTTTCATTTAAATTGCTAGAATGCTTACAAAATCCTTACCTACCCCAGTCTTAACCCAGAGTTCATTGGCATAATTGTAACTCAGAAACCAAACATATCAAGGCAAAATAGATTTCAAACTTTTCTTTTCAGGTTGCACATGCTAGGGAAAAAGAATACAGCTTGGAACCGCTTGTATAAAAGAAAGGAAAAAAAAAACCCTTCAGAGAGCCACAAACCCAACCTCAACACCCCCCTCCTCCCCACACACATACACACCATACACCCATCGTCCCCTGTTCCCACAGAGAGGCTCCCTAACATTTTCCCCAGTTAGGTCTTTTTAACTAGAACCAAATGTCTTCCTTAGGTCATCGTAGGGCAGGTGTGCACCTAGTTAGACGCAGATTGCTTCAGGCCTTCAAACCAAATGCCCCCTGCACAGACACACACACAAACAGACGCACACATACATATTTCCTCAGTTTCTATCAGCCATATCCAGGCGTGTCGAGGAGAAAAAGAACTGTTTGAAAGCAGGAGAGCCGCTCGGGGATCAAAGCAGGCAATGCTTGGCTTTTACTGATGTTCATACCCTAAACTGTGTATTTAGTTGTTTTGCGTGTATTTTTCTTTCTGTGGATAGCAGGATAAATGTCTCCATATTTTTTCCAGGAGTTTTTAGTTTTGGTAGCAGAAAATGTTTCAGCGAACATCAACAGTTGGTTACAGTCTCTCGATTTCAAAGAGACATTTTTTTTTCTGTGTAATGTTTCTTTTTTTTCAACCTCGTGTTTTATTTCTATTCCCACGGGGGTAATTCTGAAGTTCAAAGTTATCCTAACTCAAATGTTGAGTGGAAACTTGATGTTCTCACTGAAGTAGTTCACATTCAGAGACTCGACGTGCTATCTAGTTGAGTCGTTTCCACAAAGCCAACGTAATATAAATGAAAATGGCTAAACTAACAAGGACATAGCAAAATGAGCAATTAATGTCGGGCTAGCTTAACCAGTAAATATAGAAGGATATGTTGGTTTTGGTCCATTTTAGAATAAACAAAGTGTCTTTGTTTATGTTAAGATATTGGTAAACTCCTTTGGGGATGATCACATACATATTTAAATTGCATGTGAAATATATCATCCCCTTGAATGCAGTTTAAAATGCAGCACAGCTTATATTACCAAGCTTTCTTGTAAAACGTTTTTCCACTATACAACACAGAAATGCCAACGCAGACTTTGAAAAAGTGCCACAATGGCCAAGACGCGACTTCCTGTTTGGGCACGGGGCCACTTTGAATGTAATTTTAACATCTCGAGCATTTTCCCTCCATCACGCGAAATGTAAAGCTGCATAAAGTTTTATTAACATCACAAGCGCAGTTGTTTTCTGGGTGTGGATTTTTTTCTTCCTTCTTTTTTTAATAGTGCTTTTTATGTTTGCTTCTCCTGAAAGGGATCTCCAAAATAATGAAATCTCCTGGACTATTGAAGACATGAATGGACCTTTCTCTGCTTTGGACAAGCTGAAAAAACTGTAAGTGTGGGATCATTTTGCCATAATCCTAATGGAACACACAAACAATGTAAGGTCACCGAGTCAAAAGTGAGGTTGGAAATTGATAAGACGTTTGTTGTTTTCTCAGATTTCTGCAGAGGAACCAGATCCGCTCGGTGACCAAGAAGTCTTTCTCAGGCCTGGACGCGCTGCAGCACCTGTGAGTCGGCCTCGTGTTTCACTGATTGTTTCCAAAAGTCCGAGCTGTAAACTAACCAGGGTGAATCACACTAAGACAGAGAGGCTGTTTGTTTCTTCTCCCATTCCTCCGCTTTGATGTGGAATCAAGAAGAAAACTCTGCCATTAGTATCTTTACATGTGTGCCAGACTATATCGATCACCGAGGCAAGTGGAGAGAAGTCTGTGTGTGTGTGTTTGGGGGTGGTGGTGCAACAGCTGCATTTGATTCTAATTAGAGTTTTTTCCCAGCCGTTGCCAGAGCTCAAAAGCAGCCCAGCGTTGGGCCTCTCTTGATTAACGCAGCAAACTGCTGCACAGAGTTTTATTGTTCTGGAGCCCAGACCTTTTTCTTCACTCGATTGAAGTTTTTGTAGCCTTCACTCCACACGGCTGATGTCTGCAGAAAAAGCTGCCATCTTTCTGTGGGGATCTTAGCGACCCTAATTTTCTTCTCTCTTTCCGCTCCGCAGAGATTTGAGTAATAACGCCATCATGTCCATCCAAGCGAACGCCTTCTCCCAGATGAAGAACCTGCAGGAGCTGTAAGTGTCTAAGGGCAGCTTCAGTTAGTGTTTCAGTGTTGATGTGGGACAGAACACCAGGTGAAACTCATTATGGGCTGCTGGGAAAAGTCTGCAGCAAACGGTGCTTACTTCAGTGTTAATAACGGGTTCACGGTTTTCTTTGTGTCCTTCATTATAGGATAGCTTTCGCTGAAAAACCCAAGCAAAGCAACCTTTACATTTATTCAAATTCAGTGCAAGTCTTGACAAATTACATACACAGTACACCGAAATAATGTTTCCTAAAGAAAACAGGTGCATTGCAGTTGGATTTTAGGTGATATTTCAGTATGTGCGTGCGTCTATATCTACATTAAATATCCAGTATAAATACCAAACAATATATGAATCTATTTTTTTCCTAAATGTATTAACTTCCACCTAGGAAAAACACTCTACATTTACCTGATTCATATACACAAACCGATGGTCTTGTACTGATAAAAATCTCCCTCTGTAGATTCCACTGTGGTCTTTATTTGACATGTGGCTTTACCTTCATCGGCTGTGTGAGAAAACACAGACTACCAGCCATTCTAAATATTACTGCAAAGTGAATTAAACGCTTCTGGTATCTTCTCCCCCCGGCAGGCGTCTAAACACCTCCAGCCTCCTGTGCGACTGCCAGCTGAAGTGGCTACCCATCTGGGTGGCAGAACAAACCTTCCTGTACTGCGTCAATGCCAGCTGCGCCCACCCGCAAATACTGCAGGGCAGGAGCGTGTTCGCCGTCCGCCAGGAGGAGTTTGTGTGTGGTGAGTGATGCATCCACTTGGTGCGAGACCTTGACACAAATGTCCCGTAATGTCTGAGAAACAGCCATTTGTCCACGACAGGTTTTCCATTCACAGACTGACCCAGATTGCTGGGTATTTTCCTCTGGACAAACTAATGGGTCTCAAGAAGGAAAATGATAGAAGTTTACTACGTTTTTCCTCCAGGGCCCCTGCACTTAGTTACAGATAAAATCATGAGATTTACCCTCGTGTCTGGGTTCTTTAAAATAATGATAATGACTAACAAAACATAACATCATAGCAGAGCTTATCTGCAAGGAGTTGTTTAATCTGACAATTAAAAAGTAATCTGAAAGACTTTTTTTGATTAAGAGAGATAGGAGGTCCTCAAACCTTGTGCAATTGAGGATATAATGTCAGTTATTAAAATCCAGAAGTGGGAATGAGGAGGTCAGACTCTTGAAAAAATGGGAAATTAGAATGAGATAAGAAAATGTAAACTTTTACATGTTATCTAAATGTTATATATTTACATATGTACTTGTAGCTCAAAAATTCCTTTTTCTTATTCACACAGAGGATTTTCCAAAGCCTCAGATCACTGTGCAGCCGGAAACCCAATCGGCCCTCAAAGGCGCCAATGTGACGTTTGTGTGCTCTGCGGCCAGCTCAAGCGACTCGCCTATGACCTTCGCCTGGAAGAAAGACAATGAGGTCCTCAATGATGCAGAGATCCACAACCAGGCCCACCTACGGGTGCAGGGGGGAGCAGGAGGTGAGACGGAGGTGACGGAGTATACGACCACATTGCAGCTCCGAAACGTCGAGTTCTCCAGCGAGGGGAAGTATCAGTGTGTGATCTCCAACCATTTTGGATCTTCGTATTCTACCAAGGCCAGACTCACCGTCCACAGTGAGTTTGGAGTGGGATGCATCATTTTATGGGCAGGCACCTTTAAAGATCCTAAACAGTCTAATCAGAGTGTATTTTGGTCTTTTTTTCAGTGCTCCCTTCCTTCACAAAGACACCTATGGACTTGAGTATCCGCGCTGGGGCAACGGCTAGGCTGGAGTGTGCTGCTGTTGGCCACCCTTCCCCCCAGATCGCCTGGCAGAAAGATGGAGGCACCGACTTTCCTGCTGCCCGTGAACGCCGGATGCATGTCATGCCTGAGGATGATGTCTTTTTCATAGTGGATGTCAAGACTGAAGACATTGGCGTTTATAGCTGCACAGCTCAAAACACGGCTGGAGCTATTTCTGCAAATGCTACACTCACAGTTCTAGGTGAGAGAAAGGCACCAATTTTAGGTCCAAAGTCTTATATGTAGGATAGATAATGCTCAGAGGTTAGTGGCCCATTTAAGCTCTATTCTTCTGCTTGTCTTACAGAAACACCCTCATTTCTCCGTCCACTCATGGATCGCACCGTGGCCAAAGGTGAGACCGCCGTCCTTCAGTGCATTGCTGGCGGTAGTCCTCCCCCAAAGCTGAACTGGACCAAAGATGACAGCCCACTAGTGGTTACAGAGCGCCACTTCTTCGCAGCTGCCAACCAACTCCTTATCATTGTTGATGCCGCAGAGGCAGATGCAGGAAAGTATACTTGTGAGATGTCCAACACTCTGGGCACAGAGAGGGGCAACATTCGACTGACGGTTGTACCGAATCCCAACTGCGACTCTGGAGCACAGGGCGTCGTTGGGGTAGGTATTGGAACTGGGGCAGGATCTGATGATGATGGGTGGACCACAGTAGGCATCGTCATCATAGCGGTGGTGTGTTGTGTGGTTGGTACTTCCCTGGTTTGGGTAGTCATCATCTACCACACCCGTCGTAGGAATGAAGATTGCAGTGTCACCAACACAGGTCAGTTCATGGGGCTTATTTAATTATCATTCAGTACCTGATTTCTTTTTCCTTCACATTTAATATATAATAGTGAAAGCACAACTTAATCAAATGTCCTTATGCTTTAGATGAGACCAACCTGCCTGCTGACATCCCCAGCTACCTGTCCTCTCAGGGCACATTAGCGGACCGACAGGATGGTTACATACCGTCTGAGAGCGGTAGCAGCCATCAGTACATGACGTCTTCTATTAGTGGTTTCTATCTGCAGCCTAAAGAAATGATCGGTAAAAAGCCTGCCTTTTCTTCTTTGTTTTCAAAGTGAAAGCTGTAGAAACATTAGGGTTTCTTACTCGAGCCCATTCATTTGTCCTGACAGGTCTTTGTCATTTGGATACAGGAAGTGAAGTGGATATGGAAGTGGCCATTGATCCGTTGCTTTGCCATTACCAAGGTCCAATTGGCTCACTGCTTCACAGAGATAACATGTACTTGACTGACCCAACAGAAGTCTTTACAGGTCTGTAAAATAGTCTGGCAACAGCTATAAAATGCATTCAAGTCTATGTGACGTACTTTAAAAATCTCTGACTCTTTATAAAGATTCTAATTATTTTTAAAACCCTTCAGGTTGCTCCACCGACCAAAGGCCAGCTTGTATCGACTCCTACAACGGCAGCCTGACTAACTCTAAAAGGAGGGACTACTTCCTGACCGAGCATTTTGACCTCTGCTCGTCCACTGTCCTGACCCAGCTTCCCAATGCTAGTTTGCATCATGCTTCCTCCTACCATCAGAGTGACCATCGTTCATCAGTGGAGGAGGGGGATACGGTTGATTATGGGAGACCTAACGAATGTCTCTCCCCCTGCAACACCTTCATGGGTAGGTCTTAAATTCATCTGTTTCCCAAAACTTTCTTACTTCAGAATTTCCCGTGCTCCGGCCTGACTTCTTGTTGCACGTTTTCACTCAGGAACATTTGGGAAAGCTCCCAATTGGAGGCCTCAGCATGACCTTCATCCAGGATTCACCTCACTCTCAGTAACACAAAATGGCATAACTCTGCATGAGAATCCTTATACTGCTCCGGATGCAGAGTCAGACCACAAGGAGAACAACGACTCTTCATCAGAGCAGAGCAACAGCGTGTATGAACAGCTATTTGACAACACTCGGACTGATTCCTCCTCCCAGTGTCTATCAAGCACTTAGCTGAGTGACTGAGCTCCAGTGAGCTAGTGTTTTTCATGAAGAGAACAACCAAAAAAAAGAACATTTCTACCTCACTGAATGTACACTTTTGCAATAAAAGGACTCCTCATGTGGACAACGAGTGAATGTAAAGGACAGTTTAATGTTCCTGCAGAAAGAAAAAGGAACATATTAACAGCTGTTGTTGAGGATACAGATTCTGTTAAATATTAAAGATCAATATATACATTTTTTTTTATCAAAGTTTATTATATTTTGTAAATTGTATATATATATTAAAAAAAAAAAGATTTCATTATTTTTGCTTACATTTTGGGTACTTTGCAGCCCTGCCTATTCACTTATTCCAGCTTTGAATGAAGCACTGTTTTGCACATACATTATGTAAACAATAAAAACACCTAAATGTGTGCTGCTAAATTCATTGAAGTAAGGCTTTGCGATGTTACTCGCTTCATCGTGCAAGAGATGGAGGGTAAATGTTGGGGGGTGGGAGGTTAATGCTGGCCTTTTATATCCAGTCATTTTTTTAGAACCACAAACCACCAAGGACGGTCTAGGTCTGTCATCAGTGAGCCCCCCCAGAGAGAGAGGATATTTAACTGTTAAGTATCACGGTCTAACTCCAGAAACAGCTTAGTGAATAACTGGGTATTACTGTTTATTGACTTTCATAGTAATCATACAAATTCATGTTTCAGTGCCATATTGGGATATTCACCAGCCACTTTATTGGGTACACCTGTTCAGCTGCTCATTAATAAAAATATCTGGCCAAACAATCACACAGCAGCAACTCAATCCATTAAGGCATGTAGTCAAGATGACCTGTTGAAGCTTAATTTGAGCATCAGAATGGTGAAGAAGGGTGATCGAAATGCTACTCAAAATCACTTGAGTATTTCAGAAACTGCTGATCTGCTGGGATTTTCCCACACGTCTCTAGGGTTTACAGAGGATGGTCAGAAAAGGAGAAAATATCCTGTAAGCAATGTTTATCTGGAAGAAAATACCTTCTTGATGCCAGAGGAGAATGGCCAGACTGCTTCAAGTTGGTTGGGAAGGCAACAGTAACTCAAATAACCTCGTTACAACCAAGATATGCAGAGAATTATCTCTGAATGTACAATAGGTCAGACTTGAAGTAGATGGACTACAGCAACAGAAGACCACACCGCCACGGCCTCACAAAGATTAAGAGAAGAATGGAAGAATGTTGCCTGGTCTCATGAGTCTTGATATCTGCTGCCACATTCAGATTGAAGGGTCAGAATTTGTTGTAAACAACATGAAAGCATGAATCCATCCTGGCTCATATCAGCGGTTCAGGCTGCTGCTGGTAATGCTGGTGATGTAATAGTGAGGGGGATATTTTCTTGGCACACTTTGAGTCCCTTAGTACCAGCTCAGCACCATTTAAACACAAAAGCCTGAGTATTGCTGACCATGTTTATCCCTTTATGACCACAGTGCACCTATCTTCTGATGGTGCTTCCAGCAAGATGCACAAACCTCAAACTGGCCTCTTTAAATAATAAGCTCACTGTTATAAAAATGGCTTCCATGGTTACCAGATCTCAAGCCAAAAGAAAAACTTCGGGATATGGTGGAACAGGAGATTTGCATCATCCAATCATCAGCAGACAAATCTGCATTAACTGTGATGCTGTCTTGTCAATATGAACCAGAATCTCAGAGGAATGTTTTCAGCATCTAGTTGAACCCATCGTGATTGTAAGCTGGTAATCTACAGATGCTAACAAAGCTTTGCAGACCAGTGTCTACATGTTGTAGCTGTGTACCAAAGTGATCCTTGAACCCACGAGGTGGGCTGCTCTTGCGTTGTCGCTGATACTTTACCACATACCACAGAAAGGGCAGAAGTTATATTTTGCCAAAAAACCCTTCTTTTTGTGTCAGAGTGAAACTGAGTGTTAAAAACAACAACCAAAACTGTGTACTGCAGCCATTGTCCATGCTTCTCGTGTGTGCCTTTTTGATCTTTGATGGTGTTTTTTTTGTTTTGTTTTGTGTTTTTTTTAATCCCTCTTTGTAGTCAACTCCACTGTGGTTTGCTTTTATGTTCAAGCCAACTTTTAAACCAATCGCCATTCGATTTACTCATAGTGTCATCACCATGGGGCTACATGCTGTTGGTTTTTTGGAGGACTGCTCACAAGTGTATGAGAATTGTCAAAATCCCTCTGTTGCTCTACGCAGCCAAAAAGCTGCAAACAAAGAAGATCAATGCGGGGCCATAAATCCTGCATGAGCGGACTGTACTGGAGTCAGAGCTAATAAATATTGAAACGAGAAGACGGCATGTGTCACTGGCAGAATACTGGCCTTTTGCTTACTTTTTATTGGCTTATACGTTTTCATGTCTGAATACTGACGAGGCCCATACTGCACCACACAAATAAATCTTGTAAGTCCAAAATGTTGTTAATACCCCTCCACCCTCAGCTTAGCAGGCAAAGTATAAAGGAAAACAAAGTGTTAATGTCATACAAAAAGATAAACCAGCAAAGACTATGACAGGGGCCAGTATCCTATCATTAATAATAGCTCTTTTAATAACGGTGCTTATAACTAAGTAACAACATGTAATTTGCGTAAACCCACAAACTGCCGTTGGAACAGTATGGCACAATATACCTTACTCCATACTAGACTCTCTGTTTGCTGGATGACTCACCCCCTCCCCTAATCCCCCCAGTCCTTCTTGCCTGACGGTTTGTTGTTTCAGGCCTCTCCTCTTCAACATGAGGAAAAAAGGTGTGCTTGTGCGCCGGGCTAGCTGTTGAAACTTGCACTTGGAACTTGTCTTGCGGCTCCCTGGCTGCCACAGTGGAGCTGTGTGTTTATGAAATGGCAGATTCACGATGGTGGTGCCAGCAGTTTGGAAGAGGATTTAATCAGATCCCCTATTCAGGAGCAGTAACTTTAGTCTTGCATTCAGTCTACTGTGTGAAAAGCATTGTAGAGAAAAGCAGTGAAACTGACTTCTTTTCTTGTAGTCATGTTCACCATAAAGTTCTTTGGATTCATGCACTCAGTTTGTGTATGGAAACACTGATGTAGACTTTTGCTTTCATAGGATGTGTTATTTCTCTCTCATCCTTCTGGTTGACTAATGTTTAAGTACACCTGGCTATTGGCTACGCTGGTCTGGTTTGTATGCTTTTACCCCAGTCTAAAGGAATGAGGGCGTTTGTTGGAAGTCTTGCCAGTTCTTCGAGGAGGCTGCGATTAAGACAAGATGGTGGAGCCACACACATCCAAACACCTGGGAAACAGCTGCCGTGCTTTTGCTGCTGAAGCAACATTCAAGGACTGGTCCACTTTTGTCTAATAATCTAAAGTCAGCGCAGAGCCGAGCTAGTTCAGATCACAAAAGGACTTCTCACAAACACGGCCCTGCAGCATGGATAAAATGGGGCTGGGGAGTGATAAATGATAAACTCAGTGGATTCTGATTACACTTCTTGTTCGACAAAATGTGGTGATATTTATAGGAGTGTCACATTGTATTGTTTTGCAAGTAAATAGTCAAACCTTTGCGTGAGCTCGATGATATATGGTGATCTGGTGCTGTATGTAAGGCCTCATAAACAGATGTTGGAACAGAGGAGAAAATGTACTTCCAGGAGATGTAGTGGTGAAGAAGAAGGAGAAGGAGAAGAAAGGGGAAAAATCTAGTTTGAATGGTAGATTTATGACTATGAATGTGCATCAGATACCCAAACACTGCACAATACTTAGAAGTACTTTAGAAGAGAAGTTTGGAAATCTGGAGAGTTATCTTGGCAACTTTTGCGTTGTCTTTTGTTGCAAAATCTGTACATAAACAGTAGAAATCTTTTGCATTATAAAGTAACATACTTCAGTTAGTAGCTTCCACGTTGACCCTGGTACACCCAAGAGGGTGCGCACAACAGGCTTTGTGTTTTGCAGAACATTACAGAAGTCTGGATATTCCTGTCTAGAGATCTTTTAGATCTCTGTAGAAAATGAAAACACAAATGATGATCGATACTGTATACAGTATACAGTCATCTTCCATCTATTCGTTGTCTTCCAGTTACCGAAAGTCAGGGTACGGGGGAAGTGCACAAGCCAAGGTATTCCAGAAGTCCTTCTCCCCAGCAACACTTTCCAGTTCATCCTGGGGTATCCCAAAGCATTCCCAAACCATACATGACAGACATATAAAACCTTTCCAGCAGATTCAGAGTCTACCTTGGGGTTTTCGTCCAGTTGGGCATGAATGGAAAACCTCCAAGGGGAAGTGCTCAGGAGGTATCCTAACCAGACCTTCAAACCACCCCAGCTGGCTATGTTCAACACAACGGAGCAGTGACTATACTCCAAGAACCCTCCAGATAACTGATGCTGGCTTTAAAAGTGTGCCCATCTGTTGACTCCATGTTAAATCACCCAGCAGAAATAAAATATAGAAAATGAATAAAAGCTAGACTTAGCTACAGTGACATCACCTTTAGTTTTTGGACTTCACATTTCAACTGTGAAATTAGCCTCTTGCCTGTCTTTTTTTTTGAGGGTGTAGCACTGAGTAATCAGTTAATTGAAACAAGCTCGGTTAACAAAGTGCAGTAAACTATACGCATCCAAAGCACAGACATTTATTACTGCTAATTATTGCTATGAAATAGATAAATATAATCAAATTTCACTTACCAAAAATGGACCACAGACCTGAGTGGTCTGTTAGTACAATTAACCACATAGCAAGCCACACTGCTTTAGGTAACAGCTGAGTGCTGGCAGCTGCTAGGTTTCCATTAGACATTGCCTTGATTAACCGAACTCAGCATCCTCAATCTCCCAATTATATTTGTGGTGTTGGTAGTATTTTTAATGTTAATATTCAGCAAATTGCAACTTTCTGTGTAGTCAGTAGAGTACAAATAGCAAATCCTCTGAGTATTTTATGAGTAAGAAATTGGCTGGTATGTTTGAAATGCACCCATACAGTCTATGTGTTCACATTCCAAAACCAAGCTAACTAATGTTACCTGATAGCCTACGACTTGACCTTTTCCTAATTTCTAGCCCCTAAACACCAAAATGTTGATATCCAAAATGCTTGAAGCATTGTTGTGGTCCACAAGCCAGTGGGTTATATCGCTGTGGCTACATCCATCTTTCATAAATAGTTTTTGATTATTATTAAAAGCCACTGTTTTCTACCTGCTAAATACAGCTGATGGAATATCCACATCTATCTCACTGGAGTTTTCAATATATATCTTTGGCTGGTGAAGAGATGGGCCAGCTAGGTTGATGGAAAACAACATTTTTCACATCCTATAAAATGACTGCAGAATTATGTTAAAAAGCTCAGATTAAAGTCTGCTGACAGCAAGAAATTCTCAAGGGCTTTTTTTTTTTCACCCCAACTGCTGTGCTCAAGGTCCTTTTCTGTAACAGAGGGAATAACTTTAACTTTAACTCCACTTTAGTATTTTACAGCTGGTCTGGTGGATTCCAGTCTTCTTATCAACAATATGTGATCTGCCTCTTGAAAGCAAGGTTTTACACTATGCATGTTACAATTAAGTGGGTGGATGTAATTCCCCTCAGAATGGTTTATTTACTCCTAAAGTCTCTGAAATTGCTGCAACCAAAAAACAATTTGTGGCCTAACAAGCGACTGAGGCATGGAAGGTTCCCACTCTTACAAAAAAAAGAAAACAAGACTGTGTATCCAGAAGTCTCCAGCAGTCAGTGACAACCTTCCCATTTCCAGCCGGGGGAAACACCCGCCAGATTGCAGAATAATTTCCCCTCTTTGATTCTGTGTCCAGAGAAACGAGACAGGAAGCTGACTATTCCTCCAGACCACCAATGACTGGCAGACAAACATTGGAGCCCACTAATCCTGGTCTCAGATCAGACTCTGATCTCCATTTTCAGACTCTACTGTGTACACAAGAGTAGTCGCATGCGGATCTAGGTTCGGCTCCTTAGGTCATCTTTGCTCTCTACCCCCCAGGGTCTGAGCCAAGAAAATGAATTTAGCATGCCATGTTCTTATCAAACTGCCAGACACCCTGAATTTTGTAGCTAATTTGCTTTCATTATTACCAGATGTGGTGACATGCAGACAGATGTTTATTATATTAAATAGCTACGGGCGGCTCATAGCAATGATTATTCCTCTGTTATGAAGCTCAGGAAATCTGCTCAGGGATTGGTGTCTGAAATTTACGACTGCTGAGCTGTTTTTCCAAGACTATATATGCTTTGTCGATACAAGAATACAGATTTTAAAAATGAGGTGACCCTGGATTGTTGGTATGTAAGGTCACACTCACTCTGACTTCTCAACCGCTGACAGATGAATCCGAAGAGATTTGTGTAGTGTTGTTTTCGTGAAAGTTTTTCACCTTTCCTGGCTGTCCGTTTGGATTATCCATTTATGTAGGAAAACACTTCAATCATTGCAGATTATCTTCAAGCCTGCAGAGAATCTACTGACCATATCAGACAAGAGAAACAGCACTTGCTTGGCAAAAACACACCAGTGCCAAATTCAGCCTGGAAACACTGAGCTGGAGAAATCCCCCGGCTGTGTGAGACGTTCACACGAGCTGCCATCAGTGTGAATCCCAGCATGGACTCCATAAACCCCCATCAGCCCATCTCTTTTCAATCTCTAGCTCTCTGTATGATTCAAAGCATATACAAGAGCTTTGCATCTTGCAGATGTTACCATAAATCACCAGTTGGCCCTGCCTCTGCAACTGGCTGCCTGACAAATGCTCCACAATAACTACAGCCCCCACCCCACCCTTCCAGTAAAAGAGAGAGAAAAAAAGAAAAGGGGGTTAAAAAAAAAAGAAAGAAGTCTGGAATTTCTACCCGGCTGCTTGTAACTCTTTCAGGACTATTGTAAAACGTCAGCCATGTCAGCACAGGTGGAAACCTGAGGGGTCGTAAAACTAGAAAGAAAAGAAGCCCGCCCACTCCAGGCTTTCTCTTTCCCCCACAATGTCTTAAACTCCCCACTGGCCTGGCCAGCCCTCCACTGTGACTAATTCCACACAAATCTAAAGAGCTAAATCAGTCAGTCTGCCTGTGTGTCTGTAACCGACACCCCCATGCCCGTAAAAAAGACGTGACCATAATGGCTGAGATGGAGACCAGGCTGTGAATCACAGTCTCTGGAGCTTTGGAGCAAGATGCTGTCTGTAGGCAACTTTCAAAGCTTAAATCCTCACCACCATCCGTGCAACTTTTAAAAGTTTTACACTGATATTGACAAGGAGGGGAAGCCAATTAAGGGCCGCTGGAGTTGGACAGCTGAAGTCAAATTTTTCCTGTTCTGCAGATTATTTTACGCTGTAAATTGATTTGAGGAGTGGCTGACAAAGTTGGATTTCAAGTTTGAAATCATGGGATTCAAAAATGACAGAAAAGTGTATGGCAGTGTGGACCAGTCATCATACTATACATTAAAAAATATCCAAATTTTCACAAAGCTTAAGTGCTGAGTGATTAGCTTATCATAAAGAGTGAGAGCAGAGTTAGTGCACAGATTTAACAAGACAGATAGTGACGAGGCTCCAGGGATGGAAGTATTTTGGTTCAGAGTGAAGTGTCTCAAAAACTGTGGGATGACTTGCCATGAAATTTCTTTACAGATATCCAAGGTACCCAGAGGATGAATCCTAATTACTTTGGTGATCCCCTGACTTTTCCTCTAAAACCCCTAAGACATAAAGGATTTCAAAAGAAATGTCTCAACATATATTTTGCATGTATTGCCATGAAATAGAGGACAAAAATCCCTGTTCAAAGTTGACTAATTTGTAGTAACTTTAGTGATGCCTTAATGTTTCATCTAGAGTCATCTGGGTTAATATAACTTTAGTTTATAAACAAATATTTACCAACTTTGCACTCTGACCAGTATTAGCTTTACCATTTGGAAGCAAATATTAGCATGCTAAAAGAGTTTGGCAACACCTATAGCAAAATGTAAAAAAGGAAATAAAAAACTGGACAACTGTACTCACTGTACTCACTACTGACAACTGCTATATGTATATAGTATAAGTTATAAAGTTACAGAATTGTCTAAAGGTGCACTAAAGGTGGTAAACATTGTACCTGATAAATTAGCACAGTAGTAGATTTTAGCATTAAGCTAAAGGTTCACAGTGTTATTAGCACACCAAGGTTAAATCTTGTCTTTTCTTTTATTTATCTACTAAACTTTCTATAATTGGCATCTTAATTTTATGGCATTTTAAGAGCAAAAGTTCAGCCCGGAGAAGTCCATGATGATAATGCTAGTTAGCTTAGCATAAATAATTTCAGTTGTCCTATTAGACTACCTTTAGCTCTCTAACAAAGTTTGGCTGTGCTTTTCTAGCCTTGGTTTAAATACTGTTTTCTATAGTAAGGGTTTGGTGGGTGGGAGTGAGGTGTGAGGTCTGGTAGTGATGAGAGTGGAGGTTTATAAGCGAGACACTGACAACAAACTGCCCGAGGGTTAGCTATTTCCCTGCACCTGGGATATAGTTGCTTTGTTTGTTTTGTTTCTTAACAGCTCTTGCTTATTATCTTTCAAATACCTACATATTGCAAATGCCAAACTAACAAATTGTATGTTGTGTATTTTGATACCATATAATTAAGTCTCTATTAAATCTGAAATTATCTTTAACATGAAAGGAACATTAATGAGAACAACTGATATTGTTTCCCTTGTTCCACACCCAGAAACTCTCAAACAATTTACTAATTAGGAAGTAATTGCTGTTGATGTTTAGCTTAGGTTAACCATTCAGTCTGGATAAATCAGGGCTGGTGATTTTTTACAAGCCACAGTGGGAGACCAATGAAGAAAGGTGACCTTGTGGTTTAAGTTTAAGATCCAGGTGGTTTCCGTTCATCCTGTCATCGCTATCTGATGCTTCAGACAGGCTGCATTCTTTCATTGTATGTAAAGAAAGCTGTGCTATGGTGGCTAGTAGGTGTTGCAAACGGTCTGCAATTATCTTTTCAGTTTGTCTGATCCCCTTGACAGCGTATATGGAGAGCCATTTCAAAGCAGATGATGATAAAAGCATCCACAGATGCAGTATAGAAGGTGAATTATGGTTAGGCATATCCTGTATATTTCAGACAGACAGAAATGTAGATTGCAGTAATACCTTTAAGAGGCAGAAATAAAGATCCACACAACAGCAAACTAATCAGTTTGGCATGTCGTGTTGCAACACGACAACGCTGACTCAATTCTAAATCTTACTAAATCTTTACATGTGGGCTCTTGCTTCAGTTGCACATCTACCCATATTTTTTATTCAGTACTGTGCTGTTACTGTCTTATTTCCTACTGAATACTTAAGTAATCTCTCAGTGAGCCTTTTGTGATATAGTATCTTTTCGGTATTACATTGCACACACAGCTGGTAGAAGAGGGATTTAAACAATTATACAACACTGTATTGATCCTTGTGGGGTAATGCACAGCAGCAAGCAGTGACTTTAAATAAGGAGAATAATAAATATCAGTGGCAAAAAAGTAAATACTAAAATTTGTCAACTAAAAACTACGACAAATGGATTTGTGTAGAACCTCCCTGCTTTTAAACTGTTTTTAAACCGGCCTTTTGTAGAATAGCTCAGTCGTCACTCTTCACCTGACTTTTGACCTTATGGAGCATCAACACTTCAGACACTCCTGGGTCAAACACACTGACACTGAGTGTGTGCTTGACCCCAGATTATGTGCTAAAAATCTCACACCTACAAATGGATGCAAACGTGCCATAGAAACTATGCTAAAACTGATTTCGTTTGTTAGTTAGCAAATACTGTGTTCCTGTTGTATTCCTTTTTTAAAATGATCAATTTCATGCATTCTTTAATATTTGGGCGCTCCTTGTCTTTTTGGATGCTGTCCCCTCCACCACAAGCTGTTCTCAAAAGGCGTGAGTGATGCTGTCTCTGGGAAATGATGGGAAAAGGCTAGCGCTGACAACGAGCAAACAAACACTAAAGGTTTTTAATTTCAGGCCGAGCCTGCTGTCAACAGCTCGAACAAATGAAAGCAAAGGAAGGAATGGGGATTGGGGGTGGGGGGGTGTGTGGGGGGGGGAGA
>VUQG01044063.1:37353-70067 GCA_015106755.1 Etia nguti | reverse complement strand
TTTGTTCTCTCTCTCTTTTTTTTTTTTTTTTTTTTTAAGAGAAACCAACTCTTTAAACCCACAAAAAACAGGTTCTGATCTTATATAAATATCCTCTCATTTTCTTTCTTTTTTAGCCACTTTAAAGCTACCCCCGCCCCATAGCTTTAATCGTTAAATATTCTTGGCTTTTACCTTTATTGATAACACGGTTCCCTCAGATTAATAAAAAAAAATGCAAAAATAAGACCGTGATTGGTATTAAAATATCTTATGCTAATCATTCAAATCCCTTGAAAATGTTGAAACATAGGCAGTATGACTTTTATGACTCTCTTTTTTCCCTCACATTCAATTAATTGGTAACACATAAAATAAATAAATCAAAACCGAATGCCTCTCACATTTAAGTTAGGGAGATCAGATGCACAGCCCGCAACAATTATAGCTTGTTTTACTGCAGGGAAGCTCAGGTCAGGTGCACTGGCTGCTTGTCAGCAATGTCACAGGGAACTGCAGATGCAATCAATATGGCAGGGTTTTGTGGCTTGTTTGAAAACAGGCAATGTATATGAGGCGCTGTGGATTTTGTGCAACAAGTGTGCAAAACTCACCACATTGGGAATCAGCAACTTTGTTTAAGCCCTGAAGATCTCAGATCAGCTATCTTGGACGTGTCACTTCAATGTTCACAAACAGCCTCAGCCAAACCACAAAAACCAAGCAACTCTTATGTTACCTAATCTTGTTTTTTCCCTTCAGTTTTTATTAGAAAAAAAGAGATATTAAAAAGGCTTAAAAATCTAACACGCCTTAAGCTGCAGGAACCCCGAAGAGATATTAACAGATTGATTTTGATACAGATTCTCTCCACGTGTTATTCTAGAGGTTACATAGTCCATTTGAAGACCTTCCCTAATCAATTAAAGAGGCCAGAGGAGACTATAACCATTTTAAACCTTTAGAGGGCAACTCCACTAATGTGTTATAATTCATCTAGCATGAGTAGAATGATTAAATGATTGATTCCTAATAAAGCAATTTGTTAGTCACAAACCCTTTACAATATTGTCCCTTATTAGAGTGTAGTTATTTGCTGTGTGAGCTATTTCAATAAAGGGACACCACTGCTAACAGACTCCAAACCACAAATGCCTTTGTTTGCCTGAGGAAAATCTGGCTCACATCTGAAAGTTGTCTGTTTAAATAGATTTGTGGTTTAAAGTCTGTGTCCAGGCATTCCTCTTGTTATTGGCAGTGCTTTTACAGGAGCCTTTCACCTTCTTGCCTTGTGCATGTAATTATACGCCTTCCTTTACAGCTTGTAAGCATTTTTTTTTTTTTTTAGATGTTTTCTATTATCATAATGGCATTTAATGATGCCAGTTTGGGCTTTAGAAACATAAAGTAGGCATTAAAAACAACACAGAGCAAACATTTAGACTTATCAACTTCACTCAACAAATAATGAAATAGCAGGAATTTGAACTGCTGATTATTTGGTCGATAAAACATCTAACAAAAACGTTTAAACAAGACAAATACTGGCAGCAAATGCTACTTTAGGAAAGCTGCACTTTTGCCTGCTAGCAAGAAAGCCATCATATGGAAAGGGCTGCAGACAAAACTGCCAGCAAAAAGAGTGACTGTGCCACGTCTATCACTGAAATAAACTGTAGAGAGACATTGACCTTTACCTGAAGAGTAAATTATGATCAAGACGTGAAATATGGAGGGAAAAAAAAATCACAGATAAATGTGCACTTGGGTGCATGTTCCTGAGAGATGCTGTACATGTGTTCGTGTCACATTGTCCATGTTAACCAAATATTAAAGCCTGAAATTTTTAATTAAAGGGGTCCTACTGCTTATTTTCTTATTTTCTGTCAGTGGGAGAACTCATATTAAACATAGACAAAGTTGAATGTAATAACGTTATTATTATTAATGTGGTCAGTGTATGTGCAAGTAATCCTTGTCTTCAGACTGCTCTAAATACTTTTTCTTGGATCTGTATGATGTCAGTGAGTATGGAAATCCCTAATATGGTCATCTCAGGCACACAGCTCTGGCTAAGAGCGCATAAGCCCCACCCAACTCCTGTTCAAACCATCTGTTTATGAAAGGCAGCCAATCATAGAGAAGTTGGCTTAAAGGGAGCCAACGAAACCCAGTATATGAAAGCAAAGCTACTCCAGTACAGTCCAAGAATATAGAGTTGGTAAAAAGCAGAAAAAGTCTGCTGTAAAATAAAGTTGCAAGAAATATGTTTATTTTTTATTTTTTTTTAACATTTCTTCTTTTATCCCCATCTGGTCATATGCAGCACAAAACTCTTCTGTCATCCCGCACACATCCCCGACATTTCCCCTGAGCTTTCCCGAGCCTTGTGAACGCCACATGTGCATCTTCACGACTTCACCAAAATCCTGAATCTGCAGGCACATCACGTGAGTTCACTACGCCCGCTGCATGATAAGCACTCCTGCTTGGATCCGTCTTGGACTGTTTGCACCTTGACAAGCAAAAGCATTTTTTCCTGAGATTATCCCAGCATGTCTGGATCTGAGTGTGTGAGGGTGAGCCAGCACGAGCGAGCCAGTCTCCCGTCTTGAATTATTCAGCCCGCTTATTTACATGTGCTTTACTTACAGTGAAGCAGCATCCGCCTGTCACACTGCTGTTAAACACACTCGTGATTATGAGTTCTGCCTCGCCCCTGGCATTACCCAGTTGTATTAAATACTGGGAGAGTCTATATATGTGTGTCAGACTGAGAGAGAGAGTGCAAGTGAGAATGTTAATACTGTGTGTTTGGCAGTGTTAACTTGTGTGTGTGTTCTGCTCCCGCCATGCGCAGTGCCATTACGAGCAGCGTTACTTAAAGAAGATGGATGTCACTGAGTGTGTTGCCCTCTGGCTTGGGTATAGAGATATGACAGTCTGTTTATCATGAGAACCAGTTTATTGTTGCCTTTGCATAATGTTGCTGTTTAGATGGATATTTCCATGCTGTTTCCAGAGGCTTTGACTTGTGGATTATGTCCCGCTTCAGTGTCCATGCACACATCGAGTCTCTCTATTTCTCTTATACTAATGCATTATATTAATGTGTCTAAGGCACAATGTATAGATGGGATTTATTTTGTGATAATGAAATGAGAGTCACTTATTTTTACAGGGTGGCTATGGATCCTTAAAAAGCATGAACTCTCTTAAATACATAATTTTAAAAAGCATTAAAAATATGAAATTGTTTCAAATTGTCTTAATTGTTTTGTACACAATGCTGCTTTAAAATACTTAAAGCTTATTTTTGTGTGTGTGCAAGTAGTTATTGTTTAGTTAACCCAAGAATACCACTGAGCTTTTAATAAACTAGTGGAAGCCTTGACGTAATGATGAAATTAAAGGCTCTGCTAGCCAGCCTGCTAGTTAGATCCAGTAATGAGGAGACGTGAGTTTCATGCTAAATGTCTTGATTGGAATAAATGTTATTTCAATAAGGAGAGGTCATTAGAAGGAACTGAACGTGATTTATTGATATACAGAATTCAATTTAGCTACTTGGCAATTAGACTCCGATGGCCCATCGCAGCAGAACAGAATCCCAGTGGTGATAGGATTTAGGGCAGGACCCCCCCCAGAGTCTAGGCGCTGGCGGCGGTGAAGATAAAGAGGGGGAGGAGGTGGGCTCCATGAAGGAGTCTGCTACGGAGAATGACAGATGAGCAGTGAGATTTAAAGTAGGCAGAGTGATTAACTTAAAGAAGGCAGGCAGAAAGATGATTGGACTAGAGCAGGGATGTCAAACTCATTTTACATTGTGGGCCACATGCAGCCCACTTTGACTTTAAGTGGGCCAGGGCAGTGAAACTCCCCGTTCTGTCAGCATAAAGATGTTTAACGACACATTGAATCCCTGAGATATATTCATATAAGAAAATAGGGGTGCTTTTTTTGTTTTGTTTTGGTTTTTTTTTTACTACGGAACCATTATATTCAAATAGTACTATTTATCTATACAGATTTCTAAAATATTTGTGTTTTCTTTTTTTCGTGACATGTGGTCTAATAAATGTGTTTAGCAATATACATATGTTACATATGTGCAGGCATACTTACATACAGGCAACAGTTTTAATACTAGCCAAAAGTTAAAAGCAAATATATTTGGTGCAGACATTTAAAATGAACATAGAAGAAGGGAGCCTGTTCCACAGTTTTTGGTGCTACAACCTCAAAAGCCTTGATTTTGATATAGCACCATGGAGTAGTTAAAAGGCCCTGATCAGTTCACTGGTGATCCATTGCTGGAATAAGGTCTTAGCACATCTGCTGTACATGGGAGCTTCGGTATGCTGGGCTGTGTATGTGATTAATAAGTTTTTTAAATGAGTTCTAAATATCACTGGACGCTGCTGAAGGGAAGCAAGAATGATTATGTGTGAGCACGGACTTGGTTTTGTTAACACTATAGATGCTCCGCTCTGGAGAAACATGAAAAGGGAATTCGTAGATGGAGGAAAAAGTACGAGGTTAAAGTTGCAGTTTATTAAGAAGAAACAAGCCTGGGTGACCTTAGAGATGTAAGATTCGAAATTCAAATGCTGGTCACATGCAAGATGCAAGATTCTCAATGAATCATAAGATGTTGCCAGGAAGTGGGCCAATTAATAAATATATTAAGACAATATTCTTAAAAGTCATCCAAATACTTTCATTTTACAATATTTTATATTCAGAACCAACATCAGCATGTATATCTGCATAGAATATATTATCTAGGTTATGCTACAATCACACTAAGAAAAACAATGATTGGTGCTTTTGAAACTGTGACTTCGAAGAGAGGAAGCAGGTCTGCGAACGCTTGCAGTCAGCTGTGATTTTCAAAGCAACTTTGACATGTCAAGATGGCGCTAAAAAGAAAAATCATTCTGTAATTCAATGGGGTCAAGTTGGCAATTCCATGCAATATATTTGTGATAATACACATATTACAGCAATTGAATGGTTGAAAATTGCAAATTTGCTGCCATCTGTTGCAAATATGTTGATGTACATAGCAAATTCTACATACATATAAATTCACATTAAACAGAAATTTGCATTAACTACTTACATTCAGAGTCCAGAATTGATGCCTCCATAAACAGTGAGATAGCTGCTGCACGACAGTGATTTCACTGCAAAGTGACATTTTCACTCGGCAACCTTGGTTTTATGTAGGAATACAACCAGCAGGCAACCAGTTCAGTTCAATCCACAGATGAATTGCGCTCATTGGTGAAGACTGACTAAAATTGCCAACCCTTTGCAATCAATCTGTCTGTGTTTATAAATTAGATGGCAGTCATTTGCAACCCTTTGCCAGTCTGTCCGAGAGCGACTGCAGTCAGTCTGAGTCGGACTGTGACTATCTGATAATAGGTTGCTTCCCACCAGGTGACCCTTCAAACTGGTTAAGGGTTGGTTGCCTGCTTAATCTCTGGGAGACCAATTGGTCATCACAACTACTTGCAATTGCTCCCCAAATGTGAAAAAAATTGAATTACAGCACAACACCGATTTTTCTTAGTTGCAAGAAGGTTGCTGTTCTATTTTTACTCTACTGTGACTGAGCCATTGAATTCCAGTCTTATTTATATAGCGCTAAATCACAACAACAGTCGCCTCGAGGAGCTTTATATTGTAAGGTAAAGACCCTACAATAATACAAAGAAAACCCCAACAATCAATTGACCCCCTATGAGCAAGCACTTGGCGACAATGGGAAGCAAAAACTCCCTTTTAACAGGAAGAAACTTCCAATAGTAAACATTCTTATATCTGTAAACTATGAGAAACAAATATGAGAAATGCATGAAAATAAAAACATAAATATTTACATGTGCAGAAGAGCCATTAAACACCCACAGTTATTGTTGGTTCTCATGTTGACACAAGCTAAAGAGGGTTCATTCATGGTGCTTACATGTCTGTCATTTCCTGATTTTTAAGATTTTTTTTCTCCTGTAAACAAACAAGCACACACATCATATTCAGACACCCTCCTTCTGTTTGTACGTGCTCCTTTTTTTTGTTTTTTACTCAGCCAGCGGCCAGGACCGAATACCACTGTGTGCAAAGAACATGAAAACAAGCGCAGGAAGGTATTAAAAGCACGCACGCAGAAAATTACACAAACACACACACCAAACTCACATTTTTTTTTGTCATGAACGCAGTCACGCATTTGTTTGCTCTCCCTTATAAATAAACAGGCCGCAGTTAAATAAAAAAAAATTAGAAATCTTTTTTCATCACGAAGCCCTGAAATGAATTATTCCCTGAACTTTCAGAGTGTTTCAGACACAAATATTTTCTTTGGATGCGCCCAAGGGGAAGTGCATACTGTCGAAAGAAAACAAAACTGGGCGCCATGTAGTTCCTACATTCCACAGTCTGTTTGAGTGTGTGTTTGAAGAGGGCACACTGAGGAGGTTTGATGCATGCGAGTGTGTGTTAGACATTATGTTTTTTTGGTATAAGTGCGTGTACGTTAGCCATACAGACGTGCAAATATGCTGGAGCGTATGCACATGTTTTTGTAAACAAGCGAGTATACATTTGTGGGAATGTGTATGTTGTAAGATGTTAATGAGCCATTCTAACTGTGTTCCCTTGAGCTCCCCCCGGATAAAGATATGAACTCCTCCAAAGAAAGAAAAAAAAAAGAAATGTCTACTATATTTGTTCTATATGACTGTGAACATTAATATTAGTGTGTGTATCAAGAGGGCTCTGTTCTCTGTGACAGTAGCAACACAAAACTTAGAAATGACACCACTTTTACTCATCTTTCATTCTTTATGTATGTGGTAGCTCTGCCCTGGTGAGTATGCCTGACTTTATCTTCTGTCACTATTCCTGCAAAATGATGCATCAGGACATGTGCGGCATGTTTATATTTATCACGGCTTATGGGCTGCTTTCATGTGCTGCTTTGTGCCCCTTTGCGTAATCATTGTGTGTGTGGATTTGGTGTCAGATCAGCAATTCTCAACGACCGGCTGGAGCGCACCTCCTGACAGTGCATTTGCTTCAGCGGCCTCTCTTTCATCTCATCAACATGATTTTTCCACACAGCGACAATTATGTTGTGAAAAATTAGCTAGAGAACTAGAAATAGGCCTGCATTTCTCATCCAGCATAGGCTCGCTAAATCTTTTATATTTTTCCTTGTATTAAAGTATGTAAAGTATATAATGCTTAAGAAATGTATTAGAGCAAAAAACAAGAAAACACAAATATAACAAAAAAGAAAACGTAACAAAATTTGCGTTTTTATAATCCAAATCTGAGCCAGTCCACATGCTTGATCAAATTCTGACTTCTCTGAGAAGTCAGAATTTGATCAAGCATAAACTTCAGCCACTAAAATAAAATGTTCAGGAATGCAAGTAAATAGCTGTAATTTAATATCTTACTCAAAAAAATAATAATGTGCTTTACTATTTTTTTTCTGCTTTTTAAAATAAAATAGTACATTTGAAAATTCATGGATAACAACAAAAATTATATTTTAAAATATTTTAATAAAAAATATTTTGATGAAAGACCTTGCACATATTGGTGGATTAACCATTACAGAAACATAAAAAACAAGAACTCAGAGAACATAAACCTTCGCCAAGGCAGCTCACTCTTTGGGTAGCATTTACTGTAAAGGGAATAATATTGTATTTTGCTTTTGTTTCTTTCTTGTTTTTAAACATACTTTAAGAAGTTTTTGAACTACAGACATTAGAATTTTATGTGCACAGCTTTAAAGATAGACTAAATTTTATGAAAGGTTGGCCTTATTTTACCTTGTAGAGTAGAGGTCAGAGGTCAAAAGTAACATGGATACTTAGCGTCCCCATAAACCATTCCCTATATGCCTATATGTTGTCAATACAAGCAATGGCAGTAACATAATTGTAAATAGCTCAATATAACATTATCATCACTTTGACCTTCAGATCAATCTATTGACCTTGAAGGTCAGAGGTCGAATGTGTCATGATATTTTAAATCTTTATATGGTACTTTCTATGTGTCGACAACACACACACAGCACTTGTAAGAATCACAGTTTCTAAGTTATAAGACTTTTTGTATATTTTCGACCAATAAATCATTCAGTTTGAACTCAGTGGATGTATACCAAGTTTTAACAGACTGTAAACATGACCCCTCTCTACACCGCTACAAAGTTTAATCAGAATTCATTCAACACTTTTTCAGCTTTCGTGTTTACAGGCAGAATGACACGCACGCAAACGTTACCATAAACATACCCTCCTTGGTAGAGATAATTATTTTAATAATTACCAGTACTGGCACAAACCTTGCATTGGGTGGTGGCCTAATAAAGTTATTTAACACTGTATATGACACCTAGGGAATTACACCCCAGGAAATATTACACTAATTAACCTTAATTGTAAAGCACACAGATTAGTTACTGACAAGGCAAAGGTGTGGCAAGTTAATTTCAATAATGCAGTAATAAATCAGTAAGTCAAAAACAAGACTGCAACACAAGAAAGGTTAAACAACAGGGAAAAACAGTATAATCTAGTAAAAATATTACTGTATTATAATATATTTCTAACAGAAGACATGCACAATCACAGTGGTAAAATAGCAACCCAACTGTCTGACTGCAATCATCACTGCAAACTAAAATAGTGCCTTATACTCATGCAATTAAGTAAAAGCGCTGGGGCACAAGTGTGGGAAGAGGACCTCAACAAATGTCCCCAGGGTCAAAATAAGAGTTTCTCTGCTTTACTAAAAAGAAAAAAAGAAAATAAAAAGGTGGAATTTAAAAAAAAAAAGGCCTAAAGAAGCCAGCAGCAGGGGAGATCTATAAAAAGGAGAACAATTCTTATCTGAGGTCTACCCTACTATAATCCCAAACTACAACCTTGATGCTGTGATCCTAGTCATAACCAGTAGGCACTAGACAACCAAACAGTCACCAAGGGAAAGAAATGTGGTCCACCAACACCAGGGTCAGACTATAAAAAAGAAGGAGTCGCTCACATTTAGGCTGAACACATGAAATCCATTTTCCCACCCCTGCTGTCTGCAACTAAGATGAAACCCAAAAAGCCAGAAGAGACTGAACAATGATCTGCAGGTCCCCTTTATAATCAAGCTTTAATTGGAGGGCCAGGGTAGGAGTTGGGGTTAATGCTACGTTGACAAGCACTAATCAGGAGAGGGTTACTTTTCACTAAGAATTTTCTGCTACATATAGGATCAACCCTGAAGTGGACTGATGGATTTTAAGGAAAGATGTATCACTTCAATATCTGATTTGGCACTACAGGAAAAGATAGAGGATCATGAAACTCATCAGGATTCATCATGTGGCAAGTAGTGCTGTGTGAGACTGCAAATGTTGGTATCTATCTGATACCAGGTAAATACAGGACCAGATACTGATATTGATACCAGTTCGGATACTTTTAACCTATATTTTTCATTGTGCATGTCTGAGGTACATTTTTTCATTTCCCCTCCAAAAAATACTGAACATAGAGGACACAAAGTATCGATCTTATCGCCCAATTATCAATTTTATACCAAACCCAGCTTTGGTAACGATACTATCGATATTTGGATCGATCCGCCCATCTCTGCTGGCAAGCATAAATATGTATACAGTTTTCATGGCACTCGCTCGGCCATTGACAGACAACTTGTCACACTTGCAAGCATGGCCATTACATTATTATTTTGACCCTAAATTCTTCTTTTAAACCTTTTTTGCTACTGCAAATCAGAAGCATTTAATCTGAACCTTTAGGAGAGGGAGCTGCAGTGTGTTATTGTGCACCTGAGGGTTGATTTTTTATTTTTCACTCAAACACCACACAATTATTACCAGTTCAAGTAGACAGCGATCTCCCCCTCCTCACCGAAAGTGTCAGCATGGTTCAAACAAAGTCAGATCACCGATTCAGCCGCTGAACCCTCCTTCTGCTAAACTTTCAGTATTGAATGTGTTTTCCTAACTTCCCAAAACTGTCATTTTGATACTAACACACTGTTCAAGGTGATGTGTGTGTGACAGTAAGATCCAAACCTTTCTCACAAAGTCTTTTTTTATTGATTATTGTGTGCATAGAGATTTTGGATCTTCATACAAAAGGTTCTTGCAATCTCCTTTAGAACAGACCTCCAAACCCCCGCAGGCCTAATCTTCTGCATGCTCAAACATTTTCTTGTGACAAGATGACCCTTGAACCTTTTTGCTCGAGGACATATATTTTCTGTGGGTGTGACGATTTAATTTTCTCTCACAGACATGACAGATTAAAGTCCATAAGTGGTGTGTCTGGAGGGAACTAGGTTGCTTCACATTTCAAGGCAGTTCTTAATGATTATGGGTTTATTTAAAATGCCATGCATAGCTACTTTCCGCCGCCTAGTCCACTATTGATTAACAGAGCTTTTGGCTCAAAAGTCAAATTGTATGTTTTTGAGTTGTATTACTTAAGTTTTATTATGAATTTTAGTTTTACACTAAAGTTTAATTTTGTCTAAGTTGTGTGTCTAAAAACTCTAAATAAAGGCATTTTCCCCAGTCTTGTATAAAAGCAGATGAATGCTATGCAGACATCACAGATAACAACTTTTGTGAAGGAAATGCCTTGTGATCGGTGGAGAATAATATTGCACTCAATATCAATTTTCTCTGTCAACATTTGCCTTGGGAAATTTAGCCGGTACAATGGCAGAGGACTCAAATAACCAAACCTCTTTGTTTGAGTGGGGTGCAACCTGATCTAGCTGCTGCTCCAGTTCTTGGAAGACAACGGACGACTAATGGAAGCTGCGTAACCTCACACTGTCTCACTCTCTTTCTTCCCTACTCCTCCCCCTTTTTATCTTTCTTTTTTCCCTTGTACTCTTCCCTCACCACACGTCTGTCCTTCCTTTCATTGTGCGCCACATGGCATTGGGTTCTCACACAGAGAAATCCACAATATCCCCTGTCACACCGCTTATCTCCTTTGAAATAAATGGACAGTAATTACTGTGCTGTAGGTGGTTTTCACCTCCCAATCACAAGTTTCCTCCCCTCATCCTCACCCTCCCTCCTGCCCGCTAGCTCAACTTCTGCCTCATGTTAGTTGCACATTATTGGCATGACTGATTGGCAAATGCAGTATTGTTCCAAAGATAGCTGCATAGTTTGGCTTCAGCGTTGTCTATCTGCCACGAGCAGATTGCAGATTCTAATAGAAGCTTGGTTTCAGTTGTGCAATGAACCTGCCAGGGTATCTTCTCAGGACACGGGAACAAACGTCTGCAGCAGTGCAGTGTAAGAGCGCTAAGAGTTAATGAGGGTCAGCTGCGATCACTGCCAACATGCACTACCTTAATTTTGAGGTTGTGCCCAGAATGTTTGCACCGTGTTCAGAGGAAGTGGAGAAACGTTTAACTTCTCTAATTCATGTTTATTGCAGCAGTGAAAGGAACTCAAATGCTGGGAAATAAGATTAACATTTGTGTTTGTCTGCAAATGACACATTAATTATAGGGATCAAGAACGTGCTGCATGCAAGAAATGATAATTAACTAAATATACATAAATATACAGTGCTGTGCAAAAGTCTTGAGCCACACCTTTGCTTCCAAGGGTCAAAACCTCCGTGCACCTCTAAAAGTGGTCTTTAGCTATAACTCTCTGGACTTTCTGAATGTCTTTCAAAGTTTTTGTTTAGACATTGGCTGCTTTTTTACTCATGTCCACTCCAGTCCTTGTACTTTCAAAGGAATTTTCCTTTGTTTGTTAAGCTGCTTAACACTGACCTGTGAATCATTCAAGCATAGAAAAAGCACCTAACCTTAAATACCATTTTTAAATTGTATCTTTAAGCACTTTGTTACTAGCAGATTGATGCAAAAACACATAATTGTTCACATTTCTTTAGTTGAATCTACAAAAATCCCAAAGATAATACAGTTTGACAGGCATAAAATAGTGTTTTTGTGCCAACAAGGCAAATCCCAAAGATCTATCAGCTAAAAACTTGGCATATCTCAGCATGTTTGTCTTTAAAAAACATTGTGGAAACTGGTGGAAAAAAGAAGACGTGGCAGGCCTAAAACAGCTGGCAATAGTTTCATTTTTCAGCATGAAAATGATCCTAAAAGAACTCCCAATGCAACAAACACATACCTGGATAGAAAAACACATTAAAAGATTATCAGTCATGGATTGGCCTCGACAGAGAGCAAAACAAAAGGCAGCCAAGATCCCAAGAAGAGTTTTGAATGTCCTTCAAGAAGCCCAGAGAACTGTTCCTAACTAAAGCTTGACTAAGAAAGTTTGGGCTACACAGAAGAATTAAAGTAGTTATACCAAATGTTCATTTATTTCCATTATTTCCATTTATTTCCAGCTCATTAATGATGTACGAACTCTGTTTTAGCCTTATATAATGTATTTCCATTTCATTTGCATGTTTCAATAAATCTATGGTGATTACTAATTTTTCTAGCAAAATATAAAGAAATGAGCGGTGGCTGAGACTTTTGCAAAATACTGTATATAGACATTTTCTTACAGAAAGCCCCTAGTTTCACTTCCTGACAGCACAGATATCGTAACTGAAAAAGATCTTTAACAGAGAATCACTTCACCTACCTCAGGGTTTCATCACTGTTGCATGAAATTCAGTAAACAGTATGGGTTATTTTTTCTCCCAGAGCTCTGAGGATGTTTCTAGAGGCTCGAGTGAAATTTTGACATCTGACACAAGATAAGAGCTGGCCTAAGAACAGCTTTGCATCTGGACCACCACTGACGGAGGGTAAATTTTTACAAACCAAAAAAGAATGAAAAACAATGTTGTTCAGCAGCTGACTCGGAATGTTGTATGTTAGGATTCTCGCACATGATATGATATTTTAAAGCAGTCCATCATTTTGACTGAATTTTCGCACACCTGCAAGGCAATTTTCACTTGTACCGACTAAATGCCTCTGCAGCCAGCAATTTACAAGCTTCAGCATTCTGATTTTCATTGAATAAGCAGAGGGCAGATGCAGTTTGGATAGTAAACACACTTTGATATACTTGTGAAAAGAGAAGACGTGCAAAACACATAGAAACTGTGACATGTTCCTTTAAAACAAGTGCAGTCTATAACTCCTCGCTGACGTCACTTCAATAATATGAAATGCAGCAGCAGATGGATCCTGCACTTAAAAAAAAAAATCTGCATTTATTTCCCTGTGAACCATTTTACTTCCCTTTTTTTCCCAGAGCCTTTCTTTCCATTCTGTCAGATGGACAGAGAAGATAAAACTGATCCTATGATGGATATTGAAATATGGAAGCCAGATTGCGGTGCCTCACCCCTCCCCTCCACTCCTCTCCCCCTCCCTCTCCTGCCCGGCTGCCTCTTCTGCCTCCTAAGTATAAGCAGATTAAAGTTAATGATCTAAAGTGAATTAGATATTTAATCATCTTATCATCTTAGGATGGTCAGGTCATAACTGCACTGATCTGAAATCCCGTCTGTTTGACAGCGCTCAGCAGAAGCACAATAAGCTGTATTCGGAGGTCAGTTTGTAGCCTTTTGGTAGGTTCCACTAAATCAATTTGGAGATTGAGAAATTAAATTCACCCCCATGTATTTCTTTTCCAGGCCTTTCCGCTTTGCTATGATTCAAAAACAGTGTGATTGAGGACAAACAGTCCTCAAGTAATGGAATAGAACTGACCCCAAAAGATGAAAAATAACCTGAGAGACGCCTCCATTGATTCATCTAATTTCCTTCGCTCTTTTTAAACCGCTCTCTTCATCATCCCCTTTGCTGCACTTTCTGTCACCCTGCGTCTGAACTCTCACTGATTGAGGTGCAAACACTATTTTTTTTTTTGCACACTTGGCTGCCCCCCTCCACGCACACTCACACACACTCTTCTCCTCGCAATTTTCCCTTGTTGATTTTCTCCCTCTTCTCGGTGTGGCTGAGGTGCCCTCTTTAGTTGTCTCTCGATCTTAATTTCATTGCATCATTTCTTTCCTCTGCCGATGTATCTGAATTCATTTCCATCTGCTCAGTGTCTACCCTCTTTACGCCCTCTCATCCTGAGAGTTTAAACAATGCAATCTGATTCATTTCATCTGTATCTGCATCTTGTTCAGTGTATTCCTACCTTTTTATAAAAATGCTGCCTTGCAGCGATTCTTAAAAGCTCTGTGAGAGAAAAAAACACAGAAGCCCGACATGATTTCGACGCTCAGCTGACTCATGATGCCAATTCACCATGACCGCCTGTCTCAGGCTGCTCACATCCAGACAGATCTGGTGATGGAGTTTTGTGGTGACTGAGTGGAGTGAGGGGAAGAAGCAAATCAGGAAACAGAGTATTGATGTTATTGCAAAGAGATAATGGCTGCTGGTTCAGCAGCACAGTTGGGTCCTGTAGATTTTGAAAGAGGAAAGCTCAGTTTCACCAACATCAAAAGAGCTGCAGCTTGTCTGCCAAACGGCAAAACAGCGTGTGTGTTCGTACGTGCACCTACAAAATTCCACCCAAAAATCCTGTATCTCTTACAGTTATGGAGATTGTCAACCCAATTTTTAAGCACACGCATATGCATATGACAGAAAAAAGACTCACAGAGGTGTATTTGCACACGTTGGTGCACAGTGGGGGCAGAATCCTACCAGTACGTCTGGTGAATTGTGTAAATGTCATATTACTGAAGGAGCCACATGCGCCTTTCCTCAACAGCCAGCCTGATAAAAGCTGAGGAGGAATAAAAAACGATGAGACGAAAATTTGTTTTGGAGGAAGGCAGGCTAGATACAGGAGGTAAGGATTCAAACGGTGAGTTTGAGAAAATTCTGGTGGAAGGTTGTGATTGTGTCTCTGCAGTGTCTGTAATTGGTGTACCTCTTTGTGGTTTTCTTTTGCTGCAGTCTTCACCTTATCTCACTTTCCACTCCACAGGAGATAAGTGTTTCAAAGGAAATGAATAATTTTTTTTTCTTTTCGTCTGTGCTCATTTTTGTTGCTTATTTACAATTTGGTGGTGAGGGAGGGTGCTCAAATCCACAGTTAATTTAGTGTTTTACAACTGTTTGGTGTGTAAAGTCTATGCAATCATCATATTATTAAGAAAAATAATATGTCATATTCATAAAACAGCAAGAAACTATGTTTTTTCATTATAAAAGCAATAAGGAAATCATCAAAAAATGTGGTGCCCCTGTAGATAAAGTAAATGAACCTCTTTATTGCCATGGAGTAAACTTCATTTAGACTAGATTAAACTTGTGTTTGCTATGAAATGCATGGTTCAGTCAAGGTCCTGGGGCCTCATTCAAGTAGAAGTTGATGTTTCCTACAAACTTCTTTCATTGATTCATTGGTAAAAACAATGAGTGTGTGTGGAACTGGGACCATTTTTAAACTTCATGCACGCTGTTTTATTTGAAGATAGTTTGCAGCAGAAAAAAGATTGTTCAAGATGAAAAGTGGATGATTTTATTGGTAAATTAAAGGTACAAAGTGTAAAATGACTTAATATCCTTGCCCTCCAGACTATTGCACAGAATAGTCTGCAGTTACAAAAATAATTTGTATCGCTACGACACATCAGATCTTATCTGCCCATCCATTTCAGTTTTTTGGGAGCTGTTTTTTTCTTTCTTTTTGCCCCTCAGTTTTAAATTAAACCCCATCCTTTATCTTCTTCACACATGTGCGGTCTTAGGCTCAGTAACTGCACCAGTGATATCCTGGGTCCATTAGCCCACTGCCCGATCCATAAACCATGTCCTTCTCACATTTATCCTTCTCGTGAATCAGATCTGGAGAGTTTTTTTTGTTTTTCTTATTTGTCATTTTTTCCCAAACAAACTTAAGAATAAAAACCAGGGGAAGAAAAAAAAATCAATATTCAGCAACATTATAGTGCCATCCAAAAGGAAGTCTTCAGTTAGAGAGTTAATTAGCACTGATGGATGTCTTTGTCAATATGAAACATGGCAGCAATCAGATTAGTTACACTTAAACACCAGACAGAGAACAAGCGGATCTAGTACGAGGATGAGAGGGCAGAATGCAGTCACAGAGGTTTTCATTACTGTGTACATATGTTGAGTTTTATAAAAACCTGCTGTTCAACTGTGGAAATTGACTCATTTAGTCTTTCAGCTTAACTGCAAATAAGTGCACTGTAATAAGTAAAGGTGGTATGGTATAGTGTATGTAGAACATCTTAAGCCTTCAGGACATTTTAGATTTGTTAACCAGGAAAGTAAATCAAATTCCACAAACAGGTGACTTGGAAGAAAATGAATAACTTGTCCTCTGAAGCACAAACAGCATTATGAAAAATACCTCATATGTCATTGTGGCAGCAGTACAGAAAGATGGAAGGAAAGATCGCTTCTTAAAGCTGCGTCATTGTTTCTTCTGTTGTTGTCCAAATGCTACAAGTCTTTGGTTTTTAAGGTCCATAATTTGTTGGGCACAGTTTTTTTTTTTAGTTTTCTCCTCTCTACACCACCAAATTAGATTGTAAATCAAACAGTTAAAAGGTGATTAAAGTTCAGACTTTCAGGCTTTTACAGAAATTTTGTATTAACTGTTTAAGGGTTAAAGCCCTTTTTATGCATAGTCCCAATTGTTTGATCATGCGATTGTTCTTTTAGAGCTTAAGTTTGAACAGAAAGCCAACAATGGAAAGTAAAATTTAAAACTGGTCTGAAGAGACTTCAAAGTCATTGCAACAGACTATGTGCGCCTTAGCATATGCAATCATTCATTTATTGTTTTTATATCCTGTGGCTTTTTTTCACGGTTTGTTGACATGCTGTGTAGGTGTGTACTTGACTAGCTGATATCGACATAACCGGGGAAACATCTGTGTCTTCTCATTTTGTAATGCAGTTCTGCTTGTGTTGAGTGATGTAAACAACCAATCGATCTACACTCTTCAAACGTCAAAATTGATCATTTGATTTTTTTTATGACACAGCAATGGTGAGTGTTCCCACCTTCTGCTCTTTGTAACTTAACGCGATCTTTCCGTTTTCGTATTTTGGACATGATTTTGGAGTCCATCTTCGCAGTAGCGATTGACCGCAAAATAAAGCTACCGGAAATGTAAAAATCTACATTCGGTCTTAAAACAGGAAGTTAGCATTTTCTCGTGCACAGGGTCTACTGTGATTCCACTGTAGAAAGATATAGAGCTTGAAATTAACTCTACAGTGCTACAAGCTTGACTGTTCAGCACTGTTTTTGTTACCTGCAGAAGTTCTGAGTATGGCTGCTGGGTTGTCGTTGGCAGGAACTCAGCTGTAACATCATTCTGGGATCTTCGTTAGTTTTGTCTTTGCATGTTGTCTTTGCAGATGCTTGCAAAGAGGCAATTTTGTGTTAGTAGTACAATGTAGTTGTTTCTGTCCTACATGTAGTTTGCACTTTCTCCTTTCGTGCAATAAAATCCAAACGTAACGTTCATATTTGAACTCTTGAAAAGCTGTAGACGCTGCACCATTTTCCACCATGTGAACAAATATTAGCTGATTCTAGAGTAAGTGGGCAGGAAGAAAAGGGCATGTTTGATGTTTTTTTTCTTTCTATCAACCCATCATGCAGATAACTGAAAAAAATCTTTGTAACATAAGCAACAAGATAATTGTAATTGTAATGTGATTACTGAATTTAGTACAGAAAAGCTCTACCAAGTCCCACTGTGACGCTGAACTGGACAAGTTGAAGAAAGAAACAAGTTGGATGGATGGATGGAAACGAAATTAATAGATGGATTGTTTTTTAATACCTCCATCAAAATCCTCTGCAGTCAGTTACTGCCTTCCTGTCAGTTAAGCTATTAACAACACCAAATGCTTTGTTTCCTCCCTTGAGATACTCTGCAAGGCCTAATCCAGCCTTCTTTTTCTTAAGTACAACCAGTGGCTTGCACCTTGTTGTAAATCCTCTGTGTTTCCATTCATGAAGGAATCTCTTTATTGTAGTCTTTGATAATGATATGCCTGCCTGCTTCTAGAGTGTTCTAGACTTGTTTAGTTGTTGTGAAGTCATTTTTCTTCACTAATCCTGCCATCACCGGCTTCAGTTTGTCTTTAGGCAATTTGGGTGTTGCTGGGCTGCTTCTTTTTAATCTACCAGATTGTTGATTTGGCCACTCCAAAACTTTTTGTCGTCTCTCTGATAGGTTCCTTTTCTTTTTTTTTCAGTAGACACAAAATCTCTTCTGCTATGTATCAAAAAAAGAGATCCAGTGTAAAAGTCTGCCAAATCAAATATGCGGCGCTACCCGCTGTGGCAACCCCTTGTGAAAAAAGCGAGCAGCCAAAAGTAGCTTTCTTTTTTGTAAAACCCCTTGAATTAAAGCTCCAGTTCTTCAACCACATGTTGGCTGTGTGATTCAAAATCCACTGTGATGGCATACGGAGTCGAAACAAACAAAAAAGTGTCTTTTTCCAACAAATAATGGGTCTAACTGTAAAGTACAAATTTGATTAATACTGAGGAGAAGTTTGATGCATAGATCTTAAGAAAAATTCACCCAAAGAAGTCTATCAATCCTTAAATATGCACTTAGATGGGACTGGGATATATTTCCTCTGAATTAACAGTGGACTTTATAGCTATACTATTGCTGCTTCCTGCCTCTCTGCATGTGTACTATGTTGTGTACTACTGAGAATGTTGATTCTCATACAGTTGTTGTCATTTCAGTGTGTTATTGTCTCGTGTGTTTCTTAATCCGTCACTGCACTGGTTTTCAGGAAGCTTGCCAAAGGATTGCAGTTGGAAGTTAGCCAGCTGGCTAACACTGGCATAATTAGTGCTGTCCTTATAAATAAAGAAAAGGAATGAATATGAATTGATTTACATGGGGGGAAAAGATCATTTAATTGAGTTTTTTTTCCACCTCACCGGTCACCTATGTGATTTGACATCATCTCATTTGGTAGAATTATGATTGCTTTTTAATTGCCAGTTGCTCCATATAAAGGTGATACTGAGACAGAAGGGTGAAAAAAGGAGTTCATCCCTGTGAATCATGAACTGAATTGGTTTTCTCTTTTTAGTTTAGTTTATTCTATGTAGAATTCATATCAAGAAAACATGAACAAAGGCCAAGAACAGTGAAGATCCTTACACTCCATGTGTGATGATATGAAGTGATCTTAAATTTGACATACTATGTACATATTATACCTGAACAGGAACAAGTAGAAGTTGAATATTTAAAAAGTCCCCGTGTTTTTGTAAATGCCCATGCCAATCATCGGAAAATCCACGACTTTGGTTCAGAATGAGCTACCTTAACAGACACGTGGATTTCGTAGAAAGCTAATTGCCATCAAAGAATGACTTCTGTACATTTGGTTGAGTTACCTTCTCTCTGACCATGAGCTTGCCCACGAGGTCCCTGTGCATCTAAACATGCAAACACACACTCCTTTTTATAGCATTTAAGTGAGAGTTGCTGCTAGTCTTGCTTCTCACTCTGTACATGTGTCTTAATTTGACAAGCACGGCAGGTATACTTGTTAAACATCAGCATATTTACATCATGTTGCCACCGAGTTAGGGTAGTGTTTACAGCCTCAGAACTTCTAGCGCTGCTGCAGACTCAAAGTCGCGTTTCATAGTGATTGCCGTATAAAGAAATCAGTGGACTTGAAGGCGCTTTTAAAATGCTATGAATTAACTTGCCAACGTTAAACTGGAGCTAAAGTCTTGTTCAGATGTTCAGCTGACCCCCATAAATGATTGCTCTGAGAGGTGCTTTGACAACTGTATTACTGCATGCTTCACTATTAATAATAATGTGAATCATTCATGGTGAGAGTCATACATTATGTCTATGATTATGGTTAAAAAAAACCCAACAACAACTGAATGTGCAAGATGAAAGATACAGTGCCGTTTAACTTCGGATGTGGCGGCACTGCTGCTAAATAATGTGAATTGATAACTGTGTTTATTTGATGATTACTCCATTTCCTCCTGCAAAATGGAACCAGAGTGCAAGTAGCACATTTATAATTTCTCAGCGTGGTCCCTGGTTCACAGTGTCTGTGCCTTGTTTTGATTACTGATCAATTTATGACCCCTGTCTCCCTGATGTCTGGTTTCTTTCTTTACTTCTTTCACTCTTTCTTTCTTTTTTCAACTCCTCTCTGTTCTCCCTCTCCTTCTCTCTCTCTCTCTCTGTCTGAGCAGTGTGGATGAGTAGTTACATCATTAGTATGCCATTAGCTGTGATCATTGATTCCTTCTGCAGATCATGCCCCCCACTCCGCGCCTCCTTCCCGTTCGCTGACACGGAATTCTGAGGAGATCTGTGAACTTTATCACCTTCAGCGTTCCAGTTTCCTCCTCAGAATTCCCACTGGATCAGCACTTTCCTCCCCTCCAGACCTTTTCTAATTATCCTGTTCCTGCCTTTCAATAAATAATTACAATAAAGGTCATCAATCAAAACTGAAACATTGATAACTGAAGAGAAAGTCCAATATCCCTTCGGTGCAGCGGCCCCGCTGTCATAAATACGATGAGGAAATGTGTGTGTCTCTGTGTAGATCCTGCTGTGAGTGTTTATAGCGGCAAATAATTTTCACATAAATCATGTGCTATGAGATAGATGAGAAGGACCAGCGAATGCAGTGAACACATGGGCTGCTGTGATTAAGCGTTGTCTGTTTGTGTGTGTGTGTGCGCGCGCTCGCGTGTGTGTGTATGCATCGTTTTTCAGATGATGAGGGCAACAAAAGTAAACAAAACACGATCAAACAGTTTGACCGGGAATTAAGCTCAGGCTAAGCCCACACACATTGCACAATAACCAGCCCTAGTGCATTTTGATTAGCACACACGCACACACACACCTGGATATGCAAATGTGAGTCTGCAGAGAGAGCCATGGGGTAGTCTCTTTGGTGCCAGTGATTGGTTGCTATCTGTCTTGCCTAGAGGAACGGCGAGGCAGCCAGGCCTCCCGCCAGGCTCAGCCCAGAGAGGAGCTCTGATAACGGCGTAAAAATGTGAGCCATCCTCGGCGTCAGCCTGGAGGAACAGCTGCCTCGGGCCTCTTCTGAACTGAAGCTGCAGCCTAAATGAGTTTCTGTGCCTGGCAGCTCAGAAAAATTCGACACTGTTACACGCTCTCTACAAACACACACACACGGTCGCACGTGCAGACTCCTACATGAATCTGCACTTACTCTTATCCACAGACACCTAGCTGGCCACTTAGAGAGGAAAATTAGAAAACCAAAGAGGAATGTTCTGTGTTAAAAGAGTAAACAGACTTGTGTCAGAACGCAGGAGCCTGAATGCATTCATTATCCTGTTGCTTATGGAGGCATTGTGCTCTGCATGTCAACACTCATCCACCCCCGTACACTCATCATAATGCAAAGCCAATCATACACACACACACACACACACACACACACACACACAGGCACATGCACACAGCTTCAGTGGCACCAAAATAAAGAGATGACTTCCCATGGACTTGAAAATATTCTTTTTTCTTTTCGCTCTCTGTTTTGGTCTCCTTTGCTGCCTTTTAATTGGTCCAATACATGCTGGCGGCGCCACACATAGCGCTAAATTAGTTTTGATCAAAACACAGCTCCACCTGAATTTGAGCTGCAAATGTGCTGAGCACACAAACACAAAATGGTTGGGCTTTTAAGGGTGCCGGAGCTGAGACATTTTAGTTTGGAAGACAGATTTGCTGAAAATGAGAGTTTTGGGGATATTGTTTGGCTGAAAAATAGTTTTCCATTAGGAAAAGGTAATGGGTAGAGCTAGCAATATCTGTCTACAGTAGAGCTCACAGAGAGAGAGAGACAGAGAGAGAGAGTGGGGGAGAAGCTTTCTCAGGCGTCATTGAAGAGACAGAGCATGAAACAGTTCGGTAGGCATGTCTAAAGATAGAGAGTAGAGCCGACAGGGACGAGTTGGCAGTGGGTGGTTAACCAGCCAATAACACCGCATCCTAAACAGGTGAAAAATGCGTCACAGAACAGATCGACATTCAGGATCATGATGATTTCTCATCACCTGCATCTGACGTAGATGCCATCATTGTAAAGCACCTGGTTTCTACGGACCTTCATAATGACGGGGAGTATGGATTTTTATTTATGTCTGCCTGAGTCTGAATTTCTTAATATCACTGTTTTGCATCAGGCAGCCAAAAATGCTGCACAGAAACTTTAATGACAAAAAAGAACCCAGATACATCTTTTAACTAAAATACAAGTTCATTCTTGACAGTGTTACCCGGAGATGCATTTAGAACAGGGACAAGTTATTTTCCACGTGAGAAACTGTGTTTGTTGTGGAGAACTGAACTCAGTTCGGCTCAGTATTAATTTTTACCTCTTTATAGGCTTCATACTCTACACTTTGATGAAGGTCATGTGGTGCAGTTAAAAATCCAGTTTTTTTTTCATTTTAATTAAATTTTATTTATATAGCACCAAATCACAACCACAGTCACTTTAAGGCACTTTATATTGAAAAGAAAAGACGCAACAATAATAGAAAGAAAACCCCAACAATTAGATAACCGCCTATGAACAAGCACTTGGCAACAGTGGGAAGGACAAACTCACTCTTAACAGGAAGGAACCGCTGGCAGAACCAGGCTCAGGGATTAAAAAGTACAAATTAAAAGCACTTCTTTGTCCAGGGTCAAAGGCTGAAGTTGGAACGTTTTAAAGGCGATCACACAATTTAATCAATAATGGATAAAAAAGGAGGTAAAATATTTCTATTAGCTCACTTTTTCCATCTGCTAATTAGAACAGCTCAAGAAGGCATAAGATTTAAAACCTCTAAATATTGAAAGTGAGCTTTTATTTTTAAGATACCCAGTGGAATTTTTGTTGCAGGCAGTAATTTCTTTGTTAACATTTAAGTCGTTAAATTTTATGGGAACACAATCTGTCTAAAACTTTTGTAAATCTCTTGCTAAATTTCATTTTGCCACATTTCTAGCTTTCACGTTATATTTCTGCCGTCACTATTTAACGCACCGATTATCATGTACACCGTTAGACATGTGCAGGCTGTTCATTAACCAATGCTACCGTGGTCACTAACACCACAGGGTAATTTTAAACATCTGTGACATATTGAACAAAAGGTTGATATCTGTGCCAATTAACACTAAACTGATTGGTCATTTAAATCCAAATATCAAAATAACTGTCAGGAAACTTTTTTCCATTGATTTCCCTGAAATTTAAGTGCCAAACATTCTCTGTTTCAGATGTTCAACTGTAAAAGTTGCTGTTCGTCTCTTATGAAAGTCTAAATTAAATAGACAACAAAGTGGGTTATCATGAATGTTTATCCTCCAAGAAAACATTACAAATGTTTTAATCTAAAAAGAAAATAATAGTTTTACCAGTTTAATTTACTAAATTTATTTCTGGGTAAAAAACAAACAAAAAAACCCTCCAGAAATCAAAAGACTCAAGTCTCTTTGTAATAAACTCATTTTTGCTTGCTAAAAATTGTCACTGGTATTAAATTAGCTCATATTTGATTACATCTTGAGTGGCTTGCCAACAAGGGATCAACTAGAGACAGCTGAACAAATTCAGTTTTTATAGAAGGCTATCATATTTCTGACTTTTATTAAACAACGCATTTCCTTTCATTGCAGTAGAAGGTACAATGAAGTGTTGTCATAGACAAGTACAAGCAAGTCCTTAATCTTATTTTTACCCCGGAAAGGCAGTGTCATACCCAGCTTCATCCCTCCCCATAGTGAATATTGAGAAGAGTGACAGTGCATGAAAGCTTTGTGAAATTTCAGTCAGATTTTTCAGATTTGTTTATTCCAACATGATCCATGCGTGTTGTTTTTCTAGAGTATTGACGGAAAAACCAGTAATCAAAGTTGTTATATCTTCCCACACATATAAATGCAGCAAAAAAAAGTAAGGAAATTTGTGTTTGGGCGATTATTTCTTTGTTGTAACAGTGCTTCTTGACGATAAATGGTATACTGCTGGAAAGCCTGTTTATTTCCCCTTAAATGATGCCATATTTATAAAGAAAATACATTTGTGAGTTGAGTATGTGGTCTGCGCCCATGAAAAATTTTCCAGATCGTTTCTGCCAATGCCAAGCAACTTATTCTGCTGTTGACTCTTGTTTGGTGTTTATTGGATTGGACGATTAAAGTCTGAAGAAACAACATTTAACAATTTATTCATTTAACAAACAGAGACTTAAGTAGCATGTGGAACCACAACATCCTGGCACCTCCTCCTCATGCTGGTCACCAGGTTGGTTACACACTGCTGTGGGATGGCATCCCATTTTTCAACCAGCGTCTATTGCAAGTCAGCCAATGCGGTTGTGTTACTCTGGCATGAACAGCACGCCCAACCAGATTCCACAAGTGTTCGGTGGGGTCGAGGTTAGGACTGCAGGTGGGCCATTCCATTCTCTCCACTCCCAAATTTGACCCAATGATCCAACAGCCAAAGGAAGAATCTGGACTCATTGCTGATCATAGGGCTTCTCCACATGTTCAGGTTCCAGTGCACATGTTTTTGACACCAGCGCGAAAACTGGCCTGATGGTGAAGGGCAGTCATGGCAGTCATGGCAGGCCTGGCGACCCTATGAGTCCGGAGATTGGCTGCGTGGAGTCTGGGTAGAGAGCACTCAGCCATATTGTCCTGCAAACCTTGACTGAAATATGTAGAAGGCCTACGCTTCCTAAGTGCTGACAGGTTGAGCAAACAGTCTTCTTGTGGTGTCGTCTTCTTGGGACACCCACTTTGAAATATGTCACTGACATCCCCCCATTTTATTGAACTTGGGCTTCAATTTGGAGATGGTACTAGGGCTCTCTCCAAATAACGCTGTGGCTTGGCTTTGCGAAACAAAGACAAAGCTCGGCTCCTACACAGACCAAATGTAGCATGCTTGGAGCAAACACTAACTGACCACTGTGGCAGGATCCATGCTGCCACCTAATTGTCAGCACCTGGGCTGCTAGAAGGTCCAAACAAGACTCAGTAGCAGAATAAGCTGTTTGGCAAGTTTTTCATGGGCCCAACCCACATACTCAACTCTGCTTCTTCACCCACCTGCATTTTCCTTACAAATGGGGCACGATTTAAGGGGAAATAAACAGGTTTTCCAACTGTATAGTATTTATTGCCAAGAAGCATTGTTACAACCGAGAAATAACCAACCAAATACAATCATTACTCTTTGTGCTAAGTTCATAACAGAGCTGAATCATCAAACCATGCTGGCAGAAAATAATTGTTAATGCTAAAGTGAAGCTCACTTCTTGTGTGTTTATATCACGCTGCCAATGCTTTCTGTACTTATTAGAAGTCATTTCTGTCTGAGCTGCTGATGCCCATTATGCCCAGACATCCAGGCTGCCTTGACTTCCCCCTTAACTCTTCCTCCTCTGCGGCGAGTAATGCTGCTGACTGCCATCAGAAAATATTAATGGCTTGTGTGTGCGCCTGTGTGTTGTGTGTGTGAGGCACACTCATTAAACAAGGTCTAGGCACATTTAGTGTTTACAGATTATACGCAGGCATCAACACTGATTGGAATATAGAGATAATTGCTCCAAACAAGCTAGGGGTCCCTCTCTTTATCTCTCTCACTCACACACCTAGACACACACAGGCACACAGTTTTTGTCATACGATATTATGATACTCTCGGTCATGATCATCTGCATCGCCCTCTCTCGCATACTTTCGACAAACCCCCTCCTCATCACCTTTTCCCATCTTCCTCCCACCTTCCTAATCCCAATGAAACGACTAACACCTGTCACAATCTATACAAGCTGTATAAGACAATTAATCAAACACTGCAGCAAATGTCACAACATTTAAATGTGCACACACACATACACACACACACACACACACACACACACACACACACACAGCAGGTGTTCTTAGAGGAAACAGCTCAATAGATGTGATGTAAAAACCATCCTTCAGATATGACTGAGTCATTCTCAGCCCGCAGACTGCATTGAGCGTGTAAATGCGCTCTATTGTAAACTCATGAATTACTTTCCTATAATGCATTCTGTCAGCCTGACCTTGGCAAAGAGATTCTGTCCACTGCCCTATAAAGCAGGCTGTAATGCTGGCCCCTTTACAAATGCAACACAACACATACACACAAACTAGGAAGACAGGAGGGGAGGAAAAGGGAACAGGGTCAAAGAGCTGAGACTAAAGACCTTGTCAAAACCAGAAAATGGCTACTTCCTCCACAATTTCTGCACAAAATATTTGGATCAGTGCTAGTTCACTGAGCTTATCCAGTGCCATTCAATTTTTTTAGTTAGATGTTCCCAATGGCCCTGTCAGATAAACTCAAGTAACCCCTGGTTTAGTGTTTTTCCCTCAACTGTTTGTTTATCTGTTACCTTTAGGTATTCTTCAACTATTTTTTTAGCTAATTAACAGGACATCACTGTTACTCTCTGAGTATTCTGTTTTATGCTTATGTTTTTGGAGCTTTTTTGGAGCTCCTCTGTGTGGAGTTTGCATGTTTTCCTGTGACTGCATGGATTTCTTCCAGGTACTCTGGATTTTTGACATGTTAGGTACACTTTGATTTCCAGAACTATCTTAATTTTTCGTGCTATAGATTCAACACGGGGTTGGAAACATTCCTCAGAGAGTTTGGTCAATATTGACATGATAGCATCACAGTTACTGCGTTTTTTCAGCTGCATTTCCATTATGTCCCATTCCACCACATCCCAATGGTTCTCTTTTTCTCATCTGGCTATGGGGAAGAAATTGATTGAAGATTTGAGCTTTGTGACATGGAGTGTTATCCTTCTGCAAGCAACCATCAGAAGAGGGGTACATTGTGGTCATAAAGGCATGGACATGGTCAGTAACAATATTCAGGCAGGCTGTAACATTTAAACAATACTCATTTGGTACAAAGGGGTCCAAAGGCTGCCCCACACCATTACACACCAACAGGCTGAACCATCAATAAAAGGCAGGATGGATTCATGCTTTCATGTTGTTCATCCTAAATTCTGACCAAACCATTTGAATGTTCCAGCAGAAATGGAGACTCATCAGACCAGACAACATTATCTTGGACAATCTTTTATGGTCTAATTTATGGGGAGGTAGTGCAAACTGGTCAATTCAATTTGGCAGTCAGACAAGATCACATGTGCTCGTGGTGGTTTAGCTATAAGCAAAATTGTATCCTTACTTTCCTGCTCTTAGCTCACAGGAGTGGTCTTCTGCTGCTGTAGCCCATATATTTCAAGGTTTGATCTATTGGGCATTCAGCAATGCTCTTCTGCAACTCTTGGTTGTAATGAATATGAATTACTGTGGCCTTCCTATCAGCTCGAAGCAGTCCGTCATCCCCCTGACATTCTCTGGTATGGACTGCTCACCGGATATTTTCTCTTTTTCAGACCACGCTCTGTAAACCCTAGAGATGGTTGTGTGGGAAAATCTCAATAGATCAACAGTTTCTGAAATGCTCATACCAGTAATTCAGAGTCACTTAAATCACCTTTCTTCTCCTTCTGATGTTCAGTTTGAGTTTCAGCAGGCCGTCTTGACCATGTCTGCATATCTAAATCCAAATCCATTGTTTTGCTGTCATGTGGTTGGCCGATTTGACATTTGCAGTAATGAGCCGTTTTAATGGGTGTACCTAATAAAGTGGAGAATGTTATTGTAATTGTAGTGCAATGTAGTAAGGTGTAATACAATTTAAACTGATGAATTATATAACACCAGCCTTCCCCACAGAGTTGTCATAAATGACAACATTAGCTATAGAGACCATAACCGATTTTTGTAGTAGGATGTAAACGTGTTTCTGTCTGCTGTAAATTTGGGCATTTTTATATGGCTGTCTGCAGGGAATTGCTTGCTTTTGGAATCAGCCTCAATTGGACATTCAAGGAATTTTGATTTTTCTGCACGCCTGCAATCATTTCATTTTTCAGCCCTGGAGGTTGCCACTTTTTCACGCAGTGTCTTCAAAAGATGCTTTTGTACCATCTCCTCTGGGCTCATAACTGTTAAATGCTTCCTCTTTTGTGCAGCAAAAAAATTAAGTGGAGGTTCCAGCACCGCTAATAGGCTATAACAGCTTGTGTCATTTTTGGACTCTTGACTCAGAGGTCAAGAGAGCTCGCTATTAGTCAAAGGGGTAAATTTACATGTCAATGTTCACAAGTGGGTGTAAAAATGTGTGCACCTTTTGAGACCCAGAGGAAATCAGGGAATGATGAAAATGTGGGTGATCTGGCAAAAAGGGAAAGTCGGCACTAAGTTTTGGCTGCGTTTTCATGTTATCTTCCCAGTTTTGGTGCCTTCTGTTTCTCGTTTTCTATCTCGCATGCTTCTCATAATTTTTCTGTCTATATCTTTGCATTTTTTATGCGTCACTCTTCCAGTTGCATTTTTGATTAATATTGATTTAGCTGTAATCATTGGGCTACAGGGACCCCACATTTCAATAACTTCTAATTACATGCACGTACACACTCGCACCAACACACAAGCTTCGATAAATCTAATTGCAAGTTCCACTCATAAAGCCCCTGAGTCCCGGCCCACAAATTACAACCACAGTCTGACAATGTCAATAAATATGGGTGCCACTCTGCCCGGCTGAATTCTCGTGAAATGAAAGATGCAAATAAATATTGCGAGACATTTTCTTTGATCCAGTTTTTGGCAGACTTTCTTTCTTGTATTTCTGTCCTTCCTTCTTTCTTTTTTCTTAATTCTCCTGCACGTCATCCCCTCCTCTCGCTCTACCCACCCTTCCCTCTCAACTTTGTTTCAGCTGTTGATTCAGCATCAATCACTGCAAAATCTAATTTGTCAAACCTCAGTCTAGCAGGGCCCTCAACCCCGTGCTGCTGTCTGTTTGTCTGGAGCCCCACAAATGAGATGTGTGATAAGGCAACAGAGGGAGTTCTGCCGGGAATAAAAACAGACTTTTGCACTTTGAAGTCAGAGCAGATCAAAAACAACAGAGGGCTCTTTGTGGTACAAAGGGAGCGTTCTCCCCTTCATCCATCTTCGCTCATTCCTGCACCTTTTCTTCGCAACCAGTCTGTCACTCTGAACTGTCACAAATCACATACAGGCCCCCAACCTGCCTCACCTACCTGCAGTATCTACCTATCTACCAACCGCAGGGGAAGAGATGTGAATCCACCTGTGTGTATGTACCTGTGCATGTATATATGCGCAACCCTTGAGGGTTTGTGCCACTTTGCACAGTCTCTACAGTTGATAAAGACATGCAGTATATCCTGTTTGTCTATTTGTCTTCTCATTTCTGGGTTGTATGCTTTTAGGTCGCATCTCACAGGCAATCTTCTTCCCTATTATTCTTGCAGACTCAGGCTCTTTCCTTTCACTTTGATTTTTTTTTTTGCTGCACACTTGTGCTGCCAAGTCTGGAACGACGCCGTCGCTGTCAGTGCTGATGTTAGGGACTTACTGCGCATCTCGTGTCCCACGCACCCGCAACTGCCCTTCATCACACCACCTTTGTCACCCTCCCCTCCACCGGTCCCATGTTCACGACATGGGAGTCGTTTGTCTTCTCTGTGTCCGCTGCAATGATGTGGGATAACGTTGGGGGCCAGTGGAGCAGACAGGGGAGTATTGGAATATCGATCCTCCTCCTCTCTCCCTCTTTCTCTCCCTCTGTCTCCTTGCTGGAGTTTTCTTCCTGCCTGTGTGATAAAGCGACTAGTGCCAATGGGTTTTAGCTCCGTCCATTGCTTCTTATACCTTTTGTGCATGTACATGACTGCAGTTTATCTGTAGCAGGGAGGGGTTTGTTGCTTTTAATGAGTGTTCACGTTCCAGTTATCTCTTCTCTTCTCACCATTCATATCAGTTTCATGCCTTTCAGTGTCTATTCCAGTAACACTAAGACCTGTAAAAGTCAGTCAGGTGCCTGTTACAGTATAACATCTTACTTATAGATATAATAAATTTGAAAAAGATCCTAATGATTTGGCTGCCTGTTTCTCGCCCATAAAAATAATGGAATGTAGATCTGATTACATTTTTTATGAGCTGTGTGTTTTCTTCTTAGCTCTCTGGACATTATAGAAATGATGACCAATTAAAACAGATTCATCGATGGTTGGGATGGTGATCCTGGTTAAAGCTGAGCCTTATCTTTCTTGCTCTGCCAATTCTGTGCACATATGAATGGCACATGAGATAATATACTGACATGGTTCATTGTGAGTTTTGTGGTTGTTTATTTTTAAAGTTGTGAGAATATTACAGTGTTTTAAAAAATATTGGACTGGAGACCTGATAGCAATGATAGGCTCTTGCTTTGCCACAACCCTAACAGGATCAGGTTAAGAAAACAGATGGATTGATAACTTTTAAATGTATGTGTGAAAACTGCAGTTACTCAAATTGCAGCACAAGCCAGGCTCCAAAAGTGAGTCAGTCCCCAAAGACTTCCACAGTTGACATGTCCAAGTTTAGAGCAGAACAAAGCTTGGTTACCGCCTGGTACAAAAAACATTTTGATCTCTATATAAGCTTTCTTCGTGACAACTAAATACTGTTGGGTATATAACTTGCTAGAAATAATGCATGATTAAGCGCCGGCACAGACGGCTGTCTGCTATTTGTCACCTCAGCTAATTGGAGTCACTGAACTGAACCTCTTGAATGTGTTTGTGGTGTTTTTGCATTTGGAAACATTTATAGAGGAATTATCTAACAAATAATGTGGCTTGGTGTGCAGTTAATTGCACTAACAAACAATATAAGAAGTCCGTTGCTAAATCCGGTGAGCTAAATTCTATTATTCACTCAGCGCCCACTTTGTTAGGTACACCTGTTCTACTGCTCATTAATGCTAATATCTAATCGGTAAATCACACAGCAGAAACTCATTGCACTTAGACATGTAGATATCGTCAAGACAACCTGATGAAGTTCAAACAGAGAATCAGAGTGGGGGGGAAAATGTAAATTAAGTGACTCTGAACATGAGCCAGAGCTAAGCATTTCTCAAACTGCTCTCCTGCACAACTAGCTTTACAGAGAATAGTTTAAAAAAGAGAAAATATCCAGTGAACTGCAGTTCTCTGGATGATAATGCCTGGCTAGGAAGGCAACAGATGGCTCAAATTCAAAGTCTTTACAACCAAGGTTTAAACAAGAGCGTCTCTGAACACACACCATGTTAGACATTGAGGCAGATTGGCTACAGCAGCAGAAGACCACACAGGGTGCCAAGTGAGAACAGAAAACTGAGGGTACAGTTTAAACGAGCTCACCAAAATTGGACAACAGAAGAGCAGAAAAGTGTTGTCTGGTATGTTGGGTCTTAATTCGGATGGTGGGGGCAGAATTTAGCATGAACTGAAGTATTGTTGATTACCATGCCTTTCCCTTCAGGACCACAGTGTACCCATTTTCTGATGCCTGATTCCAGCAGGATAACACGACATGTCATAAATTTAAAACATTTCTCAAATGTGACAAAGAATTCACTTTATTTAAATGGCCTCCACATATTGGCATGCTTTTGTGACAAGCTACCAAACTCTTTGAAGAATGTTTCCACGGTTCTTACAGAATCTACTCCATAAAAAATTAAGGCAGTTCTGCAGGCGAAAGGTGGCCCCTGCAAGCTGTACCTAATAAAGTTTCTGGTGAGTCTTGAGTCTGGTGAGAATCACCTTTATCTTGGTAACCAAGATTACCCAAGATTGACAGCTTATCATGCCACCCTCTGGTCTATACATGATCACCACTGGATCCAAAAAAACAAAACAATGTGCCTAAACTAAAGGTTCAAAGTACAAGTTAACAAACCAATGTCATGGTGACTACATCAGTTTTCATATTCAGTTTAAGCAGGCAGCCAGTCACCATTTCTCCAGTAAAACAAAGGAAAACACTGCCATTCAGACATTAATGATTTAAATCCTATCCACATCACAACAATTACAGCAGAAAGAATTTAATTAGTACTACTATTATCATTTCTTTTTTTCCTGATCTGGATTTCAAATAATTACATCAGAGGTAGGTGCCGTAACCCGTAATTAAACCTGTAGACATCTGTCCACAAAATAATTTCCAAACAAATTACGAATCTATTATTAATTATTCTATGAAGAAGGAATTATTCTTCAGTGTTGTCTGTTGGATTTGTTGTTGGATAATGTGCACAAATGGAGAATGCCTTATGTAACTTCCCATTACAGAGATTATGATTGACTGACTGAGTGAAACTAGCCTGTCGGTTTGTATCATCACAAAAGCCCCATTATCCTTTTGACCCAGTCTCTGTTGTGATGTTCATATCTGGTCAGTAATGCTTACTTTGGCAATCACAAGAGCCCATTTCTAAGTGGCTCTTTGTTATTGTGGAGCTCAACACACCCAGATAGAAAGAGATATCTGCAAAACAAAAACACACACCTGATGGGGAAAGATTAGCACGCGATAGGCGAGGAGGGGTGATAACAACTGCTGTGGAAATGAAAACACAGGCACAACTGCATAGATAAGCCCGCGCGCGCACACACACACACACACACACACACACACACACACACACACACACACACACACACAGATAGGCACAAC
>VUQG01044063.1:1084-20537 GCA_015106755.1 Etia nguti | reverse complement strand
CTCCCTCTCTACCTACCTGCCCACCCGGCACCCCCTCGCCCACCATGAGCCGCCGTCAGCATCAACTGTCTTTGTACTTAACCTCACACATCACAGCTAACTCGTATATCAATGTTTTGTTGAGACAGCAGAGAAGTGATGCATGCCTATTTCTGGCTCAGTAGGAGTAGATGATAGCTGCTGTGTGTATGTGTGTAAGGGAGGCATGTTGCTCAAAGTGATGGAGATGTATGTTTCATGAACACTGTGGAAGTGCTATCTGTGTATTCAGATCTTTGACGCTAAAGCATGGAGACACAGACAGACACATACAACAACAAATAATGACAATGACAAGTGTCAGTGTGACAACATCTTTTAAGGAGATGGATATGACCATAACATACATGTGTGCCAACAATTCATGGTTAGAATAAGTGTTAGCTGTAGAGTCTTCCTGTTACTGGATTGCTAGGGCTAATGGCTAAGGATACAATTGATATATCAGATAATATTGATAGTTTACAAGATTTTAGGGGTAGTGTCAGAATTTGGCTGAAAAATAAAATAAAAGCATGGATCCACCCTGCCTTGTATCAATGGTTCACGTCGCTGCTGCTTCTGGTATAATGGTGAAGGGATATTTTCTTGGCATTCTCTGGGCCCTTTAATAGCAACTGGGTGTTATTTAAATGCCACGGCCTACCTGAGTATTATTGCTGAACATCTCCATCCCTTTATGACCACATCTTCTGATGGCTGCTTCCGGCAGGATAATGCGTCATATCACGAGCCTCATATTACCTCAAACTGATTTCTTGAACATGATAATGAGTTGTCTTGATGCATTCTCAATCATCCAGGAAAGTAAATCTCCAAAAGTTGATTCTGTTCATCTATCCATCTGATAATGAGTTCACTGTGTTCAGATGGCCTCCACAGTCATCACATATCAGTCCAATAGAGCACCTTTGGGATTTAGTGGAGCAGGAGATTCATATTATGCAGTTGAAAAATTTGCAGCAACTGTGTGATGCTATCACATCAATATGGACCAGAATCTCTGATGAATGTTTCCAGCACTTTTTTGAACCTGTGGCACAAAGAAGTAAAAAAATGTTGATGGGCAAAGTGGGGTCCAATGAAGTGGCTGTACCTAATGAAGTGGCTGGTAAGTGTATGTTGCTTCTGTATACCACTACAAGGGATTTTAAAATCAAAGCATGAGGATGAAATTGAATTGCAGGTATTCAGCTTTAATCGAGGGCAGTATACCCAAAGAACTGCATTGCACTGTTATGGAACATAGCCCCACATTTGCAGAAACTCACAAGTAACTGTATCAACTAACATAATTGTAAACATAAGAATTGTTTTTTCATACTTGGATGACAATCTGTTGCACTCAATGACTGCCTGAAGCCTAGAACCCACAGACATCTCCAAACGCTGTTTCCTCCAGTGAGATTCTCTGCCAGGCCTTTACTGAAGCCACCTCCAGCTGCTGCTCTTTTGTGGCTCTGTCTGCGTTCAGTTTTGTCTTCAGTAACTGAAAGCTTGCTGTGTTGGGTTGAGATTAGGTGAATGACTTGACCATGGAAGAATATATTTTTCCTTTGCCTTGAGAAACCCTTGTGTTGCTTTTGCAGTATGGCTTTGCAGCATTTGGCTGAGCAGAGAGTATAGCACTGTACACTTTAGAATCCATCCTGCTACCCCTATCAGCAGTCGCATCATCAACCCGTGTAACCTGGTTCCACTGGCAACCATAAATAGCCGTGCCATAACAGTGCCTCCACAATGTTTGACGGATGATTTGGTATGCCGCTAGACTAAGCATCACTGCCTGCAGCCCTTTGATGCTCCTCCGCCACATGTGCAACAGACAGCGCTGAGTGCGTAGTAAACATTAGTGTTGCAGCCGATCTCCTGGACAAACTATGTGTTGATGCCATTTCTAAGTTACACAAAAACCGATACAGACATGGTCATATCTCTTGCAGACCAATATACCGGTCAAGGTCTAGTTAGTTATTGAATATTTCAAAAAAATGTGAGATTTGAGTTGCTATCCTAATGAAACAGGAGAGCAAGATGCATTTAGTGAGATCAAAATCACTGGGAAGTTGCACTGTGTATGTTTTTAAAGTGAAAAACAAAATGATGTTCTTATTATGAGATTTTTCTGGGTGAATGAATATCGACATATACAGACTTTTTCTATTAACTACGTCATGTGAGCTGGACCACCGCCTTCTGGCAGTGAGAATACATCTGTTGCCAAGTCAGAGCTCAAGTGTGTATGTGCAGCTGCATTTGCGATGCAACAATAACGTGAAGTGATGATGTGGGGTGATTTTATTCTAATTTTCACATTTTATGTAAATTTCAGACATTTGAAGGTGTCAGTATGCTTTAAGCAGAGTGCTTTTGGATTGTCAAGGACTACCTGAGCCACATGCTCTGAAACTTTTCCAATAATTGCATTGAGGGTTCAGTTTGCTTGCCAATTTTTGTATCTTTCCAAAGCCAAAATTATACAACAATCACACCCACACTATAGCAATTTGCCAGTTTTCACAATTACAGAATGCTAGAAAAGCACTTTGGAAGAACCAGGGATTGTCGTCTTGCTGTTTGGCATTCAAAAGTTATTAGACCCCCTAGAATGAAAGCTGGAGATTGAGAAAAATATTAAAGAACAACCCTGTTTTTAAAAACTTGGGACTCTGTGTAAAATATAAAACAGAATGCAATAATTTGCAAGTCATTTAATGCAGAAACAAAGACGTCGTACTGAACGTTGAATCTGAGAAATTGGTTGTTTGTTGAGTGATTTTAGCTGATGGACATGATCACCTCTTGTAAACTGAGGGGACCAATCACAACTCTGTTTGCATAATGAATAATGCAGATGTTTTCAGTGGATCACACATCTGGACTTCATGCAGGTCAGTGCAGAGTGACACTGCATTGCTAAAATAAGCAAAGCCTGGGCTCTAAAGAGTTAGTAGCAATATATATATTGCCATAACAGCTGTGCAGATAATTGAGATGTTGGCTTTGGAACTGTGAGCTGATTGGATGACCCCTTTTATCAGACCACAGAATAGTTTTTCACTTCATCCCAACTCGTGTCCAGAGCAGCCAGTGTTTCTGCATCTTTTTTTTGTATACGTTTTATTTATTTATTTGCTTTGCTTTGCTTTGCGTGGCAGTTTTGACAAATTGTTTACCAAGAGTGGTTTTTCAGAAGTATTACTGAGCCCATGCAGTGATTTCCACTACAGAGTCATGTCTATTTTTGAAAGAGCTGCCTGCCTCGGGGTCTGTAAATCATAGACATTCAGTACTGTCTTTGCCCTTGTCCTTTGCATACAGAGATTTCTTTCTTTTAATTGTATGATGTGCTGTAAATGGTAACCTTACCACCTTTTCCAGTCTTTTGTTGTTCATGTCTCAGTTTGTTTAAAATGCAAACTGATCAGATATTTTAAAAAAACAAAACAGGATTTCTCAGTTTCAACATCTGATATGTTGTCTGTGAGCCATTTCCTGTCAAACAAAGGCTTTAAATGATTTACAAATTATTGTTTCTTTAATAAATATTTTGCACAGTATCAAACCTTTTTTTGAAAACATGTTGCATTGCGTGGGCTGAAATCAGTAGTGGATTGCTTTTTTCTTCAGCATCCTCTTTTATCAAGTAATTGGGCATGTTATTGTATTTATTTATTTATTTTTGAGTCAATAGTGGAGAGATAACAGGAGGCAAGGGAATGGAGAAGCAGGGAATGATTTGGAACGAAGACCCTCCGGCTGGGCTCAGCTAAAGCAGATGTAGCATAAGATTGCTCAAGATCTTGTACTGGTGCCTTAGGAGTCACCAATGCACCCCATAATTATCTGTTAGTATAATGTAAATAGCATTAACCATAAACTAACTGTATTCTAAGATATGATTGTATCATCTATTACATAAACATCCCAATTTTTCTGTGCAAAATATGTGAAATATGTACACTCTTAAAGCTGCCAGGAGTATAGAAATGAAAAACACACAACTGCCAAATAAGGCACATTTCAACACAAGCACACACACAGTTTCTGGTGCATATTTGCAGATAGACAGTGGAAAACACTGCTTTAGGTCAGAGGGGACTAACATTCCAATCTTCTGTACAAATCTGTGAGCAGGGTCCTGTGGGAACTGGCACACATAATTAATTTGGTTTCATAAACTTCTGTTACCACATACTGGGGGACTGGGAGCTTAGAGTAAACAAATATTGAAATTATTACATCCAGATGTTGTAATTCCCAGGTAATCCACACGGAAAAATTCTGTGTATGTGTCTAAATCTCTGTATGTGTTAATATATATATATATATATACTATATATATAGTTAGGTGTGTGCTCATGCAAGTTTTTTTGTATGTGTGTGTCTGTTTTTTGTGAAGAAAGAAGGCAGACGTCTGCTGCTGCTCAGTTCCCAGGGAAATCAGAAGGCACAGCGAGGGGGTGGGAGAAAGAGGGGTGTGCTGGAGGAGGGGGTGGTTGCTGCAAATAAATAATTTTCTCGAGGAAGGGTGGGGAGTGGGAAGAAGAATTAGGAAAGACGATGGGAGATGCAGTGAGAACGAAAAGGAAGAAGAAAGGCAGAGTTTCAGGGAATAAAATGTTGACGCCAGGCTGCTCGCTGGCAGCTGACAGACAGAGAATGTGGCCTGGTTTCTGGGTTGCAATCAAATCCCTATAAACAGAGTGATCATTCACTCTGCCTAAATTCTACTGCATTACTGCCAGCCAGCGAGGACACACACTAGCGCTTGCTCACACAGATACACACTTTCAGTTTTTGACAACAAAAAGGTAGGTTTTTTTCAGCGGGGTTTGTGGTTTATGTATGCAGGAAGTCTTTGCATACATATCACAAAAATAAACAAGTGCACTGCCACAGAACAAACAGTGAAAAGTGGCAAGCGGAGGAAGGAAAATACGGGAAGAGACAGTAAGGTGTTTGGACAGATTAGATTTAAATCCCTAAGCTCCCTTGGGGGTCAAGAGTGCCTCAGTACGTCTGATGTTTATGAAGGTTTTGCTGTATGGTTTCAGAGGTGATGTAGGAGTCGTGACTTTGTTGTTGGTGGTGTTTATTAAGCTGCTTAGCAATATAATTTTCAAGAAAATATTCAAAACTTTGCAGACAAGCAGTTTGGAAAAACAGGATAAGTGGAGAACTTTTGCACCTCAAGGAAAGAATTTACCGTTTGATCTTCGTAAGAAGCGTTACACACCTGAGTCGGTATCTGCAAGCAAGCTCAGAAACAACCACGTTTGCTTCTCTGTTTGCACAGTCACAATAAAAAAAAATCATTGGCCTGTGCGTCAGAGCTGATCAAGAATTTCTTCCATCTCAGTCCTGACCAATAAGCAGGGAGCTTACCTGTGCACTTACTCCACTCAGAGGGAGAATCAGCGAGCATGGAAACACCAAGTCAGGGAAAAGAAAAACTCTCATTGACTTCACATGCTTCTTAATGCTTCTGCCTCGAGGTTCTGCTGTTCTCAAGCAGCTGCTCACTTTGTTCGCAAAAGCCGATGAAGCGTCTGGATTGTGAAGTAATGAGGTTTTGGGTTTTTTTTGGTTTTTCTCCACATGTGCCACAGGTCGCTGCTCATGTGAAATCTCGGTCTGTACTTTTGTTCTTGCAGAAAATAGAAAAGAAGGAGTAAAAGGGCTCACTTACTGATTAACAGCAGCAGGATAGGAGTGAATATAACTTTAATCAATATCTGTTCAAATGCTCATTAAAAAAAAAAGATCTAATCAGCCAATCGCGTGGCAGCAACTGGAATGGTTTGGGGGCTGCTTTTTCTTTTTTCTGTCAGTATTTCCCTCGTTTAGTTCCCCGGTGGAGTTATCGGGTGGTTTAGTGTTACTCTCTGCTCAAGCCGCCCTTCCCGCACCTGTTTTGAGTGGTGCAATCAGGTGTTGAGCACATTACCTTTGAAGGGTACCACATTTCTCTGTAATCTGGTGGAAGTCAAGCAAACTTTGTTACCTGTAAGCGTCAGTACTTTTCATTAACTAACTGAGCTGTTGTGTGTTTCCCCCCAGTTGTTTGCCCGGAGTCATCTGCTCAGCTGGAATACAGCACATTAAGAACTTTGGATGCCACCAGCAATTTTTTATCCTCCTCAACCGGTCTCAACAGATGGCTGCCCCTCCCTGAGCCAGGTTCTACTGGAGGTTTCTTCCTGTTACAAGGGAGTTTTCCCTTCCCATTGTTGCCAAGTGGTTGCTCATAAAGGGTCGTTTGATTGTTGGGATTTTCTCTGTATTATTTTAGGGTCTTTACCTTAAAGCACCTTAAAGCACAACTGTTGTTGTGATTTGTTGCTGAATAAATAAAATGAATTGAATTCTCTCCTGCAAAGAAAAGGACTTTCCTGTCTAACCAGCTCTCTGCCCACTCTCCACCTACTCGTCTCTGGTTTACCTCTTGAGCTTCTTCTCCTCGACTGTCCCTCTGAGCTTCTTCTGCGTAACAAGTAAAGCTACATTTATGGTCCTGCAGATGTACACGATTTTGGTCAGAAAGACGGGGGAGAGGGGTTTTCACCCAACTCAGACTTGCTCCCGTGCATTCCTGCAAGATCCTCACTGCAGGTTGTTGGAAGTGGATGATGTAAGCGACTGCCAAATGTTGATTGGTTGGCAAGTGGCCCTGAATAGTGCAGGAAGTGAAAGCGAAGTTCACCGGGAATGGGAGAACCACAAAAAAACCTTTAAAGATAAAAGAAATAAGGATGAAAAGTTTTCATTGTTTTAAACACCGTGTTTCACTTCAGCTCTTTGTTTGTTACAACTTCTCTATGGCTGGCTGACTGACCAACAACAACACAAACAAGAGTCGCCCACATACTCGTTGTTGCACATACTTTGTACACTGCCTCCATCTGGCAACAGAGCTCACTGCAGGCGATTGAGCAGACTTGAATGGAGCAGACAGCGAGCGATCTACCTCTGCTCGACCATAAAACCAGCATTAGGCAGCCACAAACACTCACAAAAGCCAGTCATCAAACATCATTCTTCAGATCTACATCTAACTCGTTTTGTGCCAGCAGACCACACAGGATTCCACTCTTCAGTCTGAAAGAGAGACTAAAGAAGTCACTTGGATGAGTGATGAAAAATGTATCCCACAGAAAACACAATGTCCAGATAAACAGAATCAACTTTCTGGGATTTCCTTACCTAGATGATTAAGCATGCATCAAGGCATTCTTCTTCTATTGTCACAATAGAAAGGGTTTTAAGGATGAGCTCTTACCAAATGGCAAACACAGGCTTCACAGCTATACCCTTTTTTTAACGTTAAAATGTTGCTTTCAAAGTACACATATCCTTCTTTTTTTCTTCCTTCCAGCATATCTGTGAGCTCTGATTGATTGACAGACCCTGGCCTGCTCTTCCCAGCACTGACACCTCCTTCATGATGTGAAGTATACATCTGCACTTGTGAAGCAAAAATCCCTGCCATGCACTACAAAAAACATCATCTTTACAAAAAGCAGCATTTGCAGAAAGAAAGACCCCCCCTCCCCTTTCTTCTCTAACTCTGAGTGTTACAGTTTAAAGATAAAGAATTCTGGGTTGTGGATACGGGTGGGTCCATCCGTCTCGCTGTCTTGGGCGCTGCAATGACAACGCCTCCATTGTCACAGCTGAGAAATGGTTTCCCTTTATTTGCATTTTTATTGATGCTCCAAATTGCAAATAGCGTTCTCCTCCTTCTGTCTTTGTCTTTGCGTTGAGGAGACGGAAAAAAAATCCTTATTTGTTCAAACTGGCCCTATATAAATCACTATAGAGAAGTGAAGTGATGTGAACTGGACTCATCTCTGAATAAAACATCAGGTGGCAGACAGGGCACACTGGAAGCAGTTTTATCTCTCGAGCTTTTTTGAAAATTTTGCTTTTTAAAATTGGTGCACTGCTTGCTGCTGTATTGTGCCAAGATGGAGGTAATACTGATGCAAAAAAATACACACAGAAACAGCACTTAAGCAGACTGCATTCAGCTTTCCTGCTAACTAATTGTCAAGAACATGTACTATATATTACATGCTATGCAGGGCTACACAGCAGCTGGTCAGACACATTGATTACCTTGCTATTTTCTGCACAGGTCCAATATGGATTGGACCATTACCCCAGTCACTTTCCTATAGTAACAAACAGCAGTCACTGCACTCTGCGAGAGTGCAATTACTTATCAGTCAGTGAATTACTGTGCATCAGAGTTGCACACTTCTCTCCTTTTTCCCTCTGTCTCTCGTCTCACTTTCTTTCAAAATGAGTGACTGTGAGACGATGAAATTTCATTGTTTATGTATTTATTCATTGTGAAGCAGGGATTACTGACTTTACAAGGTCATTCAAACAGATGAGTGAATACTCTATTGACTGAAATGTAAATACGGGCTCACACTGGGCTCGAGTCACACAGCTAGACATACAGCCGCTGTCTTCATTGTCCTTCATTGTCAGCCAGAGGAGCAAAAGTGTTTTCCTTAAACTGCTGATTAAGTTGCTGCAGCTTCTATCAAGGTCTGGGGATCTTGGGAAATAGGAAACCAGAAAATGAGATGTTGATATTGATTCTACAATCTTGAACAGAGGGCACCTTTCACTTAATCTTAACTGATCTGACAGCCATACAATAACCCCATTTACCTGTAACCTTTATAGTAAATATTAAAGCTGTAAAATAAAAGTATCATGTCTAACTTAGAAATGCAGGGATGATTTTTTTTTCAGCAAATGCTTTTGCTTGACGGAAACCGATTAACTTGCTCCTTGGACTAACTGGTCACAATGTGATGCTAAAAACGGAAACAACAGATGAACAGATGTCACCATTTTTCTAAATCAAATCATTGCAGAGAAGGAATTAAATTCATTTGTATTTGTTCTTTTTTAAAAATGATAACTAAAATGGTTGGTACATTGTTGTGAACAGATGTCCACACAATGTCTTCTCCACATTTGTGGACTAGTATTACCACTACTTACTTTGTTGCATGGCGAACTTACTATGTTGGACTCCTCTCTATCCATGATGCCATTATCATTAACTACACTATTACCCATATGCGAAGGCGAAGAGTTCAGTACAATAAGTGATGGACGCCAAGAAATGAGGTCTCAAATTCATTTTCTTTAAGTGTTCCTGAAATTGCATAAAATTTTCACACTGTATTAGGTAGGTGGAGTGGTGGTGGTGACCTAAGCACACAGGGCTTTCAACCAGGAGAATGAAGAATTGATTCGTTCGGTTAAGCCATCAAAACTATCCTAAGACTGTTGTAATTCTTGCAAATATAGTAGGTTGATGACATTAAATTGTTAAATACAACTGAAAAAAATCAATGTAAATAAATGTTTGCACAAGTGTTCTTTGGGGGATAACGGTCTTGGCAGTCTTCTCTTTATTGCCAGACAGGTGGTAGTTAGTGGCTTTGATAAGGTTTTGCTAAAAACAGCTGCCTGTAGCTGCTCGAGGAAACTGTAAGACAGAATCACAACTTTAAAGCGGCAAGTTGTAAAAGCAAAGGAGCTGAAAGATACTGGTGTGCTTCATAGAGGTGAGGGAATTACAAAACAAGCGATCATTTTCCTGGGCATTGCTTCGAGTAATTCATTTCACACGCCACAATGTAAAATGGATTCATATAAAGATATCGATCAAGGCAACTTTAAAGACAGATGTTCAATACAAGTGTTTATGACCTCATTAGTGCATAGGCAATAAATATGAAAAAAACAACAACAGGTTAATTACCAAATTGAAAAATCACCTCGCTTTTAAATGATTCTTTAAATATAATGTCCTCCGTGTCTACACATCAGTGTGAAATATGCCAATACATTGATCTGGCCAATCCATTAAAAAAAAAAAAAAGTAATCAAAAAATATGTATAGTCACCTTCAGGTGTCCTTCCTCCAGTCCTGACCTCTTAGCCTCATCGTCTAATGACCTTTCACTCTGACAACAGACAGATGGCTCCATTTTACCCCCTCCATGCAGGTGTCACAGGGATGATAGAAGAGAAGAAAGAGGAATGTGATGAAGAAATGAGAACCTTAGCAGGATGTGACAGAACACTGCTGGAGAGGATCGGAGCAGAGAGGATGGATGGAGTGGTGAAAAGTAGACAGGAAGGAAAGCGCTGTTTGGCTGTCACTCTCAGATGCTCTTTAATACACTAAAGTAAAAAGTAGAGCTTCAGCGTTATCCTCTGTCTTCACCTCTGATCCCTACTGCCGACAAATGTTTGACACCAAATTATTTATAGATTTTTAATGTGAGAATTTGTTAGTTTATCAGCTTTTTTCCATCAGCAGTTCATGTATCACTTACTTTGAAATTGCAGATCCTTAAACGGAACTTTCCCCGAGCAATTTAAGTGCTTCTTATTCAGTTTGGCTCATTTTTTCAAGGTTAAGAGTTAATGTCAGGCTATTGTCTGACTATTGTCTGACTATTTGAAGGCTATTTATACATTTCCAAGTAAATGTAGACTGAATTTTATACAAACTCTTGATAATTAACAAACGAAAATTCAAACACCAGCCAAGCAAAAGTATTTTTCCCATTATGAGGACTTTTGAATTTCACTAAGTTTGAGTGGAACCACAGGTGAGGTGAAATGTGCTTATCCCAATTGTAATTTTGTCATTTCTATTCACCCTATGATCTCTCCTCTACATTGTGTGCGAGTGAGATCACGTTTGCTCTGTAATAGCCCTCAAATAAAAATCCTCATCGAAACAAAGTGAGATGCCCATGGCTCATTGGAATGACAACAGCAGCGTATTCTGCTTGCACCTGATAAAAATTTTACATCGCCTCCTCTACAAAGAGGATCAGTGCGATTCCTTTGAGAGAGACGAAGCTGAATTCAGCCCCAACATGTGCAGAGCACTTCTGACATATTCACGCTTACATGGATAAATGTGTTGCGTAACTGGTGAACCATCTGCTTGCAAAAAATGCCAGATAAATACTAGGTAAACAGCGAATGTGACGACGTGAAAACGAAATGACTTAAGAAGGCTCTGTGAGAGCCGAAGTGACAGTCAGTTAGTTGGATAATTGGTTTGCGAAGTAGAAAGCAGGAGGTGGCGTTGAATCAGAGCTGGAGAAGGGGAGAGGAATGAGAAGATGAGAGGCGAGTTGAAGTGAAGAGAAAAAAATGGGGTGGGGAGTGGGGAGTGGGTGAAGTAAAGAGCTCGGTTCATGCACAGCTGGCTGATGAAGGATGAAGGGAAAGAAGCAGAGGCGACTGATAGAAGTTCAGACCTGCTGAACTGAAGCAGATGTCCACCATCCAGACTGACAGGGTCGTTGGCTGCCCGAGGAATAGCAGGCGTATCAATTTATAATGCTACCTGCCTAATAAGCCTTCGAAGACGCTTCATAATGCATTACACTTAGACCAGTAATTTTAATTTGTGTGTGCATATTCTGCAAAAACCCTCAATTTACAAAAATCATATATTGATTCTAATTATTGTTAGCCTTTCACCACATGCTCGGAATAATTAAAATGAAGTACGGACAGAAGAAAGACTCAGACATATGTTGCAATTTGCAGCGCAGAGAGTAAAGGATGGGCAGAAGAAACTTGGTGAGAAACAAGACTTAAAAGCGCCGAGGAGTGACGCCTCTCCATAGCAGTAGCGGTGCCTCTTAGTGGTACTGACAGCAACAGAGAGGAAGAGAGAAGCTGCAGGAGTAGGCCCTAGATCTGAAGATGTTTCCCAGAGTAGCAGCGGATTAGTGATAAGTAAGAGAAGTCAAGTAACTATCTGAAGCTAGTTTGTTACTCACTTTATATCGAATGTGAAGCAGATCAATGTAGAAACTGCATCATAATGAGTCATAAGAGCCAAGCAAGGCATGTATTATGTGAAACACTATTAAGTGTGTGATTGCTGTAGCCATTGTATGGTTTGCTAGAACAGTCATTATTTTCTCATTTATTGAAGTGATTCATACTTGATTAAGTTTTTTTTTTTATTCAGAATGAGCATATGCTAACACGATAAGAATGAAACGGATACATCCCATATGAAACACACACGCAAACAGAGTGAAAATGACATAGCTAGAATATGTGCAGAAGAGACACCTATATATAATAATATGTGATATTATTATATATAGTGGCTTGTATAATGTTGGTGAAATTAAGCTATAAAGAAAGTTGGTTGTGTTGACTGCAGCTCTGCCTCAAACCTGAGAGCTCTCTCCCTGGAGAGTGGGTAAAAGAGCAGGATGGGTGGTTCCTAATCTTACTGTTGTTCTTTCTATGATGTCTCCTGTCGAGCCCTCTTTGCCCCACGCTTGTCTGAACCCACAAGCACAGCAAGCCACTCTCTTTCCCATGCAACTCAGCACTATGTCAGCCTGCACTGTGCCACCCCTGCCAACAACCTGGTTCACACGGAGTATAGCGCTCGCTGAGAGCTCCACACTCCCTTTTGCACACATGTTCACACGCAAACAGACACATCCCAGGCTGTGACACAAGCAACTTTTTACACAGCCAGTCCTTTTTGCAAAAACTGCTGGCTGGCGGTGTTTATGTTGTGGGAAAAGTGCAAAGAAATTCAGATTTACTGGAAAGATAAGATGAATCTGAGTATGCGCATCACATAGAAAGCGCTCATCGGTGTTTACCAAACTTTCTTGCATGCAGCAGGGTAAAGGGCATATCGAAAGTGACATCATTATTACCACAACAACAGCCCCCCCTGCTGGTGGGTAACAAAAAAGCACGTGAACTTGTGATAAGATCACTCTGCATCTAACAAGTGGATCTAAGTCTGTGCTTTAGTAAATTAAGATTTCTGTCATTTAAATTTATTTATATTTAAATGAACCAGAATTAAATGTCAGTATTTTAAAAGAGGTGCAATGTATTACAGCTAATTTAAAAGCCTGATTTAACCTGACATGCATGACTTTGGACTGTGTGAGGAAACTGGAGGACCAGGAGAGAAGACCCTTAAACCATGCATGTAATGGACTCAAATTACTGAAGGTGTGACTGTACCTAACCTTTTGGTCTATGACAGCAAGAATGAGCATATTTGATTTGGGTCAAAAATCAAAAGTTGGACTTACAACACCTGTTTGTGTCCACAACAAATTTTTATCCTACAACAGTAAGGATAGTGTCGAAGAAGACAATCGCCAGACCTCTGCACAGGAACAGAGCAAGAAAAACGCAATTTCTGCAGAAGAGACACCTTCTAGCCAGAATGAAGAGTGTCCTTTGGTCAGATGAGACAAAACTAGAGCTTTGTGGCCACAGAAAGAGACACCATCCCCACAGTGGAACACGGTGGTGGGAGTATCATGCTGTGGGGATGCTTCAGTGCTTCTGGAACTGGGAATCTCATGAAGGTGCAAGGAATCAAAAAGAGAGAAGGATATGTGAAAATTCTGAAAGAAAAAGCTCAAACAGTCAGCATCAAATCTGAGTCTTGGTCATCGCTTTCTCTTCTAGCACAACTCAAAACATACATCGGTCCTGTGAAGAACTACTTCCAGAAGACCAAAGATAATGTTACTGCCTGGCCTGCACAAAGCTGTGACTTGAATCACTGTGACTTGAAAGTCTGTGCGGTGAACTGAAGACCAGGGTTCATACCAGAAGACCATCAAACCTGCAAGAGCTTGAGAGATTTGCTAAAGAAGAAAGGGGCTGGGTTACTTAGGAGATGTGTGTGAGACTTTTTGAAAACAACAATTCACACCTGGAGGCTGTTATCCAGCAAAAATGATACGCAATTGACTATTACCATCAGGGGTTTTTTTTGTGTGTGTTTTTAGTGAAATTATTTTGTTTCTGTGTGCAAAATATGGTGATGTAAGCATCCAAAATAAAACCAGGATGTTTGCACTTGGAAACTTTAAAAAACAAGATTTTCATAGGGAGGGCTAATAATTCTGTGCTGTCTGTAAAAAAATCTGCCAAATCAAACATGCAGAGCTACCTGCTGTGGCAACCCCTTGTGAATAAGGGAGAAGCTGAAAGTAGCTTTATTCATTTTTTAAAAAAAACTCAAATTGCTTAAATATTCATGTTCACCAATCTAACACAAATAAATATTCCACTGATCACAAATGATTTCTGCGGCTAAAACGTCTAATCTTGTTTTCTTGTCTCTTTATAGGGAAATATTACACAACAGCACAAAATATCTATTAATTTCAGCACTAAAAAGAGAGCTTACATAACAATAATACCATCACAAAACAACATAAATTCAATTACAGATCATATGAGGTCCAAATAAATGCAAAAAAAAGTAAAAGTCTGTAAACGCAGGAAAAAGCTGCCTGCCTGCTCACAGGTAAACAAGTATACATGCATTTCTATCTTTACTTTTAGCCATACTCGAAAATAGTCACATTAATAATATTAATTATTACAGTCACATTAATATTTGTTACTCAAAAATAGTCACATTATTAAAAAATGGAAGTTAAATTAAACCAGAATTAACGCTTAATCTGAAGCGACATGGGTGCAATACATTAAATTAAAATGTGTTTTTATTTTTTGCCTACTGCCATTTACATATAGGAGGGGGCAGAACAGTTGAAAAACCTACACTTCATTAACCAAAGTCATAATTAATAGAAAATTTGGTATTATACTCCCTCAAAAACTAATCAGTTTTAGGAGGATAAACTGGCATCCAGCTGTTTTCATCCAATAAACATGGCAGAATCTAAAACCTAGGGGGGTCCTCCAAGGGCAATCATTGCAATCACTGCACAGATGTAGCGCAGACCAAGACATTTGTTGATTTCTCTTTTCAAAACGAGTTTATTAGTAATCATTTCACTCTCCAGGCTGGAGTGTTCAAGCTGCAAAGTGCTTTATTCAGTGGAAGAACAAAAAGGGTGCAGGCTAGGCTAGCAGAAACACAAATATGCCATGTGCAAAGCTCCATTTAGAGTTATAAATGGTTTCTTTTGAATGTATATTGCTAACTTGATAAATACTCAAAACTGTATTTGTATGATGACACTCTTTTCGATTCCTGTACTGTGAGGTTGCCTATTGGTAGAACATCACTGGTGAAATATGTTTACCTCCAGGTGGAGCTTAACCATGACCATGCTGTGAGAATAAAGGTATTTTAAATGTTTCTTATTTGATGTTTAAGAATATAAGGGTACACGTATAAATAACCCCACCGGAGAGAAACTCTAACTAGAAATAACCCAGCTCATGAAGAAGAATGTGAAGCTATAAGACAGAAAATCACTGCCACTCATAAAAAGGCAAACTAAAAAGCATTTTACACACACCTGTCTGATGAAACAAAAGGCTCACCCTTGGGATCAGTGGAGAAATATGACGAATAAAACAAGCCCAAAGGGAAAAGCAGCAGTGCTTAAATGACATCACCAATCAATAAGACACTCACACCTGAGTCCAAAAAGTAATCATGGAAAACTGTGAGGGAAGAAAAGTTGTTATCTCTTCACTTATGCTTCAACTGGCAATATAATGTTTCTTTCCCTGCCTTCACCATTATTGATTTTGTCAACCGACAGGCCAGACTCAGGGACGAGCAAAGTTTCAATCTGTCAGGTTAAGCAGATGCTGTATTTAGCTTGGAAGGGGAAAAAAAGAAAAAGAAAAGAAGTAGAAAAAGCACAGAGAAATGCACTCAAATGGCGACAGCACAGCATAGGGTGATATTCCTGATAGACATGAAGCTAATTTTGTTAACACTCCATCGAGTGTCCCAGTTAGCCGCTGCAGTGAGCCAACATGAACAATACTGGAACCATGTCAAGTGAATGGAACGAAGCCATTTTTAGTGTCAAACCAACACCAGTGTTTTTCCTGCCATGACAGCCAAAATGCATGCTGAGATAAAGGTCTGTCACAGAGAGTGAAATTTACTTTAATTTAGCATCTCTGTGTTGCAAAGAGAAACGGCCCAAAAAACCCCTGTAAAAGCCACTACATACCTTTTAATGTTTTATTTTAGGGATTGTAATCTGTAATCCTCCTTTTCCACATGCAGAAATAGTCAGTTTTTATTTATGGTAAGTTACAGACTACAGTTCGAATCCTAAATATGACCACTTTTTTTGTTTTTGTTTTTACACTTAAGTTTCATTTTCACTTTGTGTCTAATGTTGTTTTTCCTTTGGTTAGATTAAGGGAGCACACCTACTCGCTAAGGCGGGGAAAAGGACGTGATTTTGGTTAAATTACTAAAGTTACCACATGTTCAAAAGCTCCGTTGTGCCAATTTTCTGATGAATTCTGTCAGGAGAAAAATATGTGGTTCAGTGAAATAGCTGCATAAGTTTCAAAGTCATGCAGACTGTCTCAAAAAAGTGTGTGTCCTTGTACACACACACGAAAAATCACATGCTCGCTTTTTTTGTCACTATTTCATGAACTGCGATAAGACCAGGCTGCTTTTTGACATGTGATAGTAGAAAAACTAGGGGTACCATTAACAATATCCTAAACGTCTGTAATGTCTATAGGTCGGTTTCATAGGTATTGACTGATTTCGTTACATCATTGTAACTGTTTTTTATTAATCACCGCAATGTGGGAACCCTAGCGTCCTTTAATTGATGATCATCTTCAGTCTCAGTGATTTTTTCTGATGAAGCATTTTTAAATGGTTGAGAGATTTTATCTTATCTTCCCCCCCCCCCTCTCTCAGGTGTGCAGTCACACACACACACACACACACTGTAGATGAGAAATTACTATCAACTCTGTATAGTTTCATAATGCTCCATAAAAATAATCTTAATCATTTAATTAATATCATCGCCTTTCAAAGCGAGCTGATATTGGAGAGTATTGCTGCATATGTAGAGTTGTAAAGCCCTTTTTGACTCCCCAGGGAGCTGAAAGAACCTGTAAAATTACCTCAGCTGATGACATATTGCTTAAATCTCTATGAACAGCTACTTAAACTAAAATCTCTAGACTGCTGGTGGCCAGTTGCACCGCATAGTGGGTAAGCTGGGTATTCTGTGCTGGGAAAAATACCTGAAGGCAGACGCTGTGTCTAGTTCTGCTGCAATCAGTTTGTTTAGCTACTAAATACTGCATATATGTCGAGGCTATCTCTGTCTGTCTGCTGTGAAAGCGGTGAGATTCCACCAAACCAGTAAAGCTGCAGAGCAGACAGCTAAACAGTGCAAAGCCTTTCATGTTTGAGATACGGTTAGGTGCATAAATATCTGAACAATGAGAGTTTTGCGCTGTACAGCAGCACAGTGGATTTAATATCAAATAGTTAAGCTGTGATTGAATTGCAGACGTTCAATTTTAATTCAAGCAATTTAACAAAATATTGCATTCACCGTTTTGGACTTACAGACATTTTTAGGGGCTCAAAACATAATTGCACCAACTAAAACAATTTTAAACAAAAAAAATGTTTTAATGGTTGAAAGAAAATCCTTTGCAGACTTTTCTAGAACTTGTGGGCATCAGAAAATGCTTTGTTTGCTCCCTTGAGTGCTCTGCCGGGTCTTCACTCAGCCACTGCAGGTCCTTCTTGTTTGTGGGTCTCTCTACCTTCAGTTTTATCTCCAGTAACTGAACAGTATGCTCTATGGGGTTGAGATCAGGTGACTTGTCCATTGAAGAATATCCCATTTCGTTGCTTTGAGAAACTCTTGCATTTGCAGTATGCTCTTGCAGAATCTTCAAATCTGTTTTCCAGCATTTGGCAGAATCTGAGGCAAAAGCATAGTGCTGTATACTCCAGAATTCATGCTGCTAATTCCATTATCAGTCTCATCATCACTAAAGACTAGTGACCTGCTTTCACTGGTAGCCACACATCCCCATGCCATAACATTGCCTCCACCATATTTGACGGATAATATGGTATACTTCTGATCACAAGCAGTTTCTCCTCTTCTCCAGGTTGTTCCTCTTCCCATCATCAATTTGTTGCTATTTCTTATTTGGGGTTTTCAGCCTAATAACGGCCTCCTTCTCTTGCATCAACATCTCTATGGATCATTGGAGAGATTTTCTCTACTTAATTCTGCTTAATTTGTTATGAAATAGTGAGGGAACAGGTGTCACATGAACACGAACCTACTTGCCAGTCAACTGTCCAGTCATTTTTGAGCCCCTAAAAAAACCCCAAAGTAAGTGTTAGATTTTATATTCACTGCTGTGGCGTGCAGAACCAAAATTTGTCATTGTCCAAAAAGTTGTGGACCTAATTTAGCGACTGTTAAAGGAACTGAGATTCAAACTGAGAACCATGGACACATTTTTCACTTCAACCAGTGCCAACTTCCTGCACACAGCAAGTTTGTTATTTGGCAGAGTTTTGTGGTTCGAAACTAGATTAGAACTTGAGTCTGAAGTGTCTGTGTGGTCCTCAGATAACAACTGCAACAGATCACTGTCTTGTTCTGACTCCTTTGATGTCTTCAGTGCCCAAGGCCACAGCTTTCTTACAGGAATAATCAGTGACATTTAACTGCCTTGTATTACTAAATGTACATAATACATCAGCAGGGGTTTGCAAGTGCGGAACAAAGCCTGTCATTCTCCTACAACCAGCAGAGCTTTGTAAACAAGCAGTTGGATCCATCCTTTTCCTGAGAAGCTGTGAGCCCTTTAACAGATAAAGAAGGAGACTGCCATGGCGTTGCCCTGCTACAATATCTTTCACTAAATAAATAAAAAAATAAACTCAGTTACAGGCCCTATATCTGTTCTGTGCTTCATCTTGCACCGTCTCAGGTGAGAATTGTCTGCAGAGAAAAAGGTGAACATTTGTGCCGTACAGAATTCCAGCAGACAAGAGACGATAATGAAACAACCTCCTCCATCAAAAGCACCTCACTGTGAACTGAATCAGACAGTTGCTGTACAGTACATAGCACAGACTGTTTCCATTCACCTCGCCAAGGCTCGTCTCCCTGGCAACTAAAAACAGGTTCTGAACTTCACTTCCCTCAGATGCAACCTTGAGAGGAAACATGCTGTCATGAAACAGATATAAAAAAAAATATCTGTGTGGAAGCTAATCTTCCTCTTATGGAGGATAAAGAATGATACTCACAGAAGTCAGCTGTGAATCAAGTAAAGAGGCAAAATTTGGGCTGTGCTGGATTCCAGCGCAACACAATGGATAGTTCAGCAGAGCATTTGGAGGCACTTATCCACATCTGCGAGGGAGCTGTTGTTGTAACAAACGATATCTAGCAGATGCTCCACTGTTCCCATAGGTGAGAGACCAGTTACACAGCCTATGTCACACAACAGTTTGGATAGCTTCACTGCGTGTTCAGATGCAATTTTCTCCTCGCATGCACACAACAAATTTCACAAAGACACGAAATGTGTTAACTCCTGC
>VUQG01044062.1:165757-178577 GCA_015106755.1 Etia nguti | reverse complement strand
TTCCACTCTGGCCCTCCGCCTGACTCCACTCCCATCTCTCTTCTTGGTCTTGGTTTTTCCCTCTGTCAATCAGGATAGGGTCCAAGTCTCCCCACAATGGCCGCCACCAGCACTGCTCACTGTTCAAGCTACCATTTCTCCTGCTGACTAATTAGTGTTATGGTTAGTTAGCATTTTTGGCAGGCTGGGGGTTCCCTGTGACATTATGTCTAAAGCACTTGTCAAAACAGCGGTTGGAGGAGCCGTGCTGGCCTGTTGGCTAAGGAGGCTGAGGCAGCGGCAGGGGTAGTGGTGGTGGAGGTGGAGAGGACAGAGGAAGGGAGCCAGGGAAATTGCGGGTGGGCGAGTGCAGGGGAGAGAGAGCCTGGCGTCTCATGCGAGGCCCTGACAGCTTCAGTCTCCAGGCTCCCTGCCCACAAACAGCACTGGGAATCAGAGAGACAGGCAGAATTAGCTGAGCTTGGAGCAGCAGTATGCAAACTTGTGCTTGTTGCCCAGAAGCAATCCCCTACCTTCTTTACAAATCAGGGTATAGATGTTTGTGTACCGCAGCACATAATCTCAGACGCTGTCTTCATATGACTGTAATCTCACTGACTGTCAGAAGCAAAACAATGATGCCACTGAGCATGCCTCAAGTCCTCTTACTTAAATTCTTTTTAATCCTGTTTATGCTCACGCCAACTACTCGCTCTGTTTTACTCTTGCATTCCTTGTCATTTTGTAATCCTAGTGATTTCAGCTTTTTTTTAAATATGTTTTCTAATTATCTGGAGTTATACCCCCTCCTTGTTCCCCATTTACTTCTAATCTTAAACCGATACCCTGCTGATAAGCTATCTCTCATTTGAAGAGGAAAATCTCTATGTAATATGGCTTGTTAAGAGATTCTGAGTGCATGGTGGGCTCAGGAGGGAATAGAGCAGCTGAATAGTTTTGCTACAAGTTTAAACTGAGCATAAAGGTAATGGAGTATTCATGCTTTTTTCTTCCCAAAAGCCATAACCACCCTGAACTCGCACATGCACTGACAACACGGTGTCATCCCCAAATCCAAGGACTTCCCTCTATACACAGACTACACAACTACCATCACCACTGTGCAATACTTAATTTACGTGCAATAACCCACACTGTAAATACATAACACTATTTATTTATCTAGTTTGTTTTATTTTTTTTCTGATATTTGTACATTTGATCTTGTTGAATACTGTTCACATGTATTTAGTGCCGCAGAACTGTGCACCTCACCCCCCCTTTCTTTCCCACATGTCTGCACTGAGTAGGAGATGATCTGTATCTCACTGTACATGTGGATAGTGATAATAAAAGGCATCCTATTTTTTCAAGCTGTTTGGGTGGGGGGCATACATAGACACCAAAATGGTCTAAATCTTTTGCAGTGGTTATTATACAAAATAGGTGATGGTAACTAGAAAAGCCTTTCATTCAATGCTTTTAATTTAGACTTTAAGTGTTTTGTCAATGCAGGTGTTTTGTAGAACTCTGGTCTCTATGAATCATTAACTATAAACACATCTCAACTATAACATTATTGTGTGAATTTCTTTGATTAGATAAATGTAGACATCCATATCCACAGCAAAGAAGCATTGGTAATGACCTGACCAAACCTAGTCCATCCATCCATCCATCCATCCATCCATCCATCCATTTAAAAAAAATGTCACAATATAAGTCCCGAGTCAGTTCAGCACAGAAACCTGTGACTTTTAATTTATTCCACTAATGTTAAAAACATTCATATCTCCATCTTAAATTGATCCCTAAACATCAGTCTTAAATACTGGTGATTTGTGAAGGTTTTCATGTTATTTTCTGTTGCTTTTCAAAAATATATATATCTACTGCAAGCTGTGGAACCACACCCCAATTTGTAGTAGGAGGTCAAATATACGGCTATGTGGATGATTTTTAAACTCATGACGTCACAGCAATAATCCATTGCCAGGACTTGACTGCCCAAAATCTGACCTCTCCTGCACCCCACCCCCACCACCCCCGCACTCCCCCACCCTCTTCTCCTGAGTCCGGTGTTTATTTGAAAAGTACAGTCTACTCACATTGATTTATAGCTTTTTAAAAGGAGGGTTTATGGTATTCCTGCCAGTTAAAGGCTCCCAAGGTTGCAGTGTTTTTGGCTGGAAGCTAACTTTCTCTCAGACAAGAACATTACGTGTCATCTTTCCACACAGTATTATGCATTCACAGGTTTGCATTCTCAGACAAATGTACAATACCTTTACATAGCAAAATGCAGGTTTTCTTTGTTTTTATTTATCGCAGGATTCAGTCCCAAGTACTAAGTCCGGTTTCCTTTGCAAATCCCGCAGGAAGCCTTCCACCTTCCCTCTGTGCTGATATGGAACTGGGATTTTCTCCAGGTCCTCAAAAGAGTGGCTTCAGAAACAGAAGCAGGTTGCAACATTTTACATCCCTGACCCACAGTGTGATTTCACACCACACACTGTTTTACTAAACAGGCTCACTGAGCAGAGTGCACAAGCCAAAAACCACTCATGCATTCATTCAGACATATATTTCTATCTGCCCATGCATCTACAGTATACATTCCTTCTCTGCACATACATGCGCCCAACGCTATAATCTCCAAACTCTAATTCAGTCTAGCTGCACACTGTTACAGTAGAATCACTCTGTACTGCAGAAGATGTCAAAGAGCTCTGCGGGGCAAGGGAGCTCATCAATAATTCAGCAGAGAGTAGGTGATGGCTGGGTATAGTGGAGAGAAGCATGTGCCCTTGACGTGCGGAGGTCCAGCCAGGCCCTGCAGGCAGAGTGATAGGCTGATGCCCTCGGGGCACTGGGCCACAGACACCAACATCGCCTGTGGAAGCCTAGTCAGAAGCCCTGCTGCTTAGATTAGCTCTGCCAGACCCTGTGTGTGTATGTGTTCTCTTGGCATGCTCAAGCCTCTCTTTGTGTTTGTTTTTGTGTAGGAGCAGTGCGCTAACCGTGTACTGTTTATAACTGGGTATTATCAGTAAGCATTAACACCTCTGATTATGATTGCTGTGGTTCAATGCTCAGCGGCAGGCTGAGTGGTAGATAAATAAACATAAAAACACACTGAATGATGGCAGCAGATGCATATATGCACACGCAGAAATGAAGCCCTCTTCCTAAACCTGGCATCTTGCCAGGCTGACATTTTTTTTTTTTCATTGCACTACCAGCCGATTTCAAACACTCACTGTGCAGTGTCACGCAGCATACTGTAGACTTGGAAAAAGCCTGCCAAAGTAACATTTTTGATCTCAAAAAGCACTTCTGTTGATAAGGCATCCTAAAATCTCTGCATATTTTCCAGTGTGTTCACAGTTTGGACACATGCAACTTTGCTAACTCCTTTCATCATGCCAGAAAATCTTAAGGTGGCCATATATCAAATAAAAAGATTGGTTTTGACTTCCCCTTACCCACAGCGTCACTCAGCGTCGAGACATCTCCACAAACAGAAACATAAGCTACCCTCAAAGTTTCCAAAAATGAAATTTCCCATTTTTCCAAAGCCAGAATTATGCCAGATGCCAGGTTATCTTACTGAACTCTCCTGCTCAGTTTGATTCATGCTAGCTGTAATTATGAACAACACTAACCAGGATCAGGCTGTCCACAAAGCAGGCTGTGCAACACCAGCGTGGTTTGGAACCGTACTCCCACTGAGAAGCCCTGCCTGTGAAGCAACCCCTCCACTCCTACCTCCTTTCACTTCCATATATTCCCAAATTCTATGAATTCTCCTGTAATTCTGCAGACAGAAGACACGTTGGGTTTGAGCACCAGTCTTTCACAGTTCAAACTCTGCTTTAGACACTATTGTTGGAATGAGAGATGGTGGGATTTGATTTAAACCTGCAGGTGGTTACAGTGCACTGCCTGTGGAAAACATTATCGCCGGGGTGATCCTACTTCTGCCTCCCTATCCTCGTCCCCTACTCCCACCAGGCGGAATGACATTTATAGGGTCCCGTGCAGTGGTCTGTGACCATGAAAACCATCGTTGCTCTTGAACGCTCATCCCACCCTTCCTGCTACACTGCAGGTCTGTCAGATAGCAAAGAATGTAGGGATGGAAAGTCTGCAGGGGCAGAATGGTTGACTGACTTGTGTGTATGGTCTCTGCTCTAACTGAAAATATGGAAATCAGCTGCAAGGTGATTTTACACCAATGACCTAAGGAAACATATATGAACAGCTTTCAGTTAGAATTGTTTTTTCTATGCAATGGCGTGATATTTTTTTAGTTCTTTTCAAAATGCATGAACTTGAAAACTTTATAATTTTACAGTTTATAGTCCTCACCCCCAACCGGTCGCAGCAGATGGCAGCCCCTCCCTGAGCCTGGTTCTGCTGGAGGATTCTTCTGTCATGGTACCTGGGTCTGTGACCCAGGGTTTTGAGTTTTTCTAGTTTTTTATCTTTATATTTTGCATTTGTTGCAGTTCAGGATTTTGTTATTATGTGGTTAAGTTAGTATTCCCCATCCTCTTGCACCTGGTTTCCTGTGTTAGTTATTATGTAATATTATGTCCCCCTCTCTGTCGCCCTTTCTCTGTGTCCTCCAAGTCTTGTCTCTGTCTCCTGTCTCCGTTCCCTGTATTTAGTCAGTCTGAGTCTGTGTGTTTCCCATGTTTTCCTGTGGCTGGTCTCTGTGTGTTTCCGGTTTTATTCTGATAAATATTTGTCCTGTGTGCGTCCCGTCAGTTAGATTATGTCCAGCCTTGTTCCTCAGGTGTTATCTCTCTGCCCTGATTCCCTGTGTGTATAAATTGTCTGTATTTGTCTCTGTTCCCTTGTGTGCTTGTCCTCATCCTCTGTCTGTGTGTTCTGTCCGTTTAGTATAGCTCAGTTTAGGTTAGCTGTAATTTCCTTGGTTAATGTATTTGGTAATTCAGCAATAAAGCAGCGTTTAAGTTTAGTTTTGCCTGTGAGTCCTGCATATTTGGGCCAGTTTCTGCATGCCTCACACAGCACATGGCATCTTCCTGTTAAAAGGGACTTTTTCCTTCCCACTGTTGCCAAAGTGCTTGCTCATAAGGGGTCATCTGACTGTTGGGGTTTCTCTGTATTATTGTAGGGGCTTTCTCATACAATATTAAATGCCTTGAAGCAACAGTTGTTGTGATTTGGTGCTATGCAAATAGCTGAATTGAACTGGATTAAATAGTCCTCTATAGTCTGTGCTAAGATATTAAATGGATGAATGGATGAATAGCTGCTAGCTTCAACTCAAGTTTAAAAGTAGCTCTCCTAACACTGAAATATGCAATGTTTTAGTGTCATAAAGGTAAAAAAAAAATTGTCTAGGTGATATTTTCCTCATTAGTGTTACCATGTACCAGTTAAATGAAAGATTTTGATTTATTTATCATTTGTCTATTACTGTATTGATGGTAAAAATGCCACATAATGTTTCATAGCTTTGTCATCAATGTTTTTGAGATGCACATAACTGCAATGAAAGGAATTGGTTAAATTTTTTTTCTACCTTGCTTTGAATACACAGCTGATTTTTTGACTCTCAAACGCTTTAAGGAGAAGGATATTTTTTGGAGAGAAAACATGCACTTCAAAGAGCATAAGTTATGTCGAGCCAGGAAAGAGTACTTGTAATATTTCCCATTTGCTTGTAAAACTGGGCAGATAACAAGCTGATATGGAATCAAAGAGAGCTGCTGTTAGTTGTAAGGCAGAACATAGCGGAAATATGGGGGGGTAAGGTTTGTGGACTCTTTGTTACTGTGTGCTTCTGGTTGGATGCCTGGTGAACTGGTTGGCTGCTTACATCTGCCTTTAAACATGCATTTATGCTAAAAAAGACATGTAAGGAACTGCTGTTGCTTCACGTTTCTCCTCCTCGCTACCAGCACCACACATCTCCTTATTACACGGCTGAATACCACACAAACATAGCAGTACACCCACATGCACGAAGGTTTTACCTTAAATTCTCAATACAGCACAACCACACACACACAAATCACATGAACAGTCAGTGACTGCTCTCTTCACTCAGCTTATCATACTCACTTACAGGACTGATGAACCCCAAAGTGCTCCTTTATTGTTTGCAGATATTTGTTTTACACTGTTTAAAGTACTGAATGTCAAAATCATTGAGGAAAGTGTGCTCGGCCATGTTGATTTAGGGGAACATTTACATCGACCAGGCGCTCCGTCCTCTCACTTCCTTTTCTCTGTGTTTCCCTTCCTAACCAGAAACACATTGACCCTGCCTTTGAATACAGCACACTGAAAGCAGATCAGCATGTAGAAATGAGCTGAGTGGGTTCGTGCAAAGCTGGGCTGAAGCCAAACTAATAACTGCTCCATATTAGCAGTAGGTCACAGGAAAGCCATGTTTTTACATGTAGTGGGCTGAAGTCAAATAAACTGATGGCTTGCATAGGTTTTCCTGATGTTCTCTATGATTACCTTGTCAAAATCTCTGGGATTTTGTACTTATTAGTCTGCTGATGGAGCTATTAGAGGGTAAATTGAAGAGCGGGCTTGTATATTGTAAGTTGACTTTAATTACACAAATATCAGCTTGTCTAAAAAAACAACTGAATTCTAATGCAAGTAAATAATCATAACATTTCCCACACCAACCACTCACCTGCTTTTTGTGCAAATAAATGAAAAAAGTGGTGAAACAAAAGGGATATGTTTGATTTAGGATTGTGCAACAAATATAGCTTAAAGGACTAATAAAAAAAGATTTATTGTTCCTCCCAAGGAGCCAATAACGAGAAGATATCTGAGGGTTTGACTGAAACACTGATTTAACCATTAACTCCCTAAAGGATGAGACTTTACAGCTGTCAAAACCTATTTTAAACCTTCTACATTCTCTTTAAAAAAGAAAAAAAAACCTTTGAAATTGAGCTTGTCCTCTTTAACTGTTTGTAGCCTTTATAATACGAGTAGAAAGACTAAAATGCAGATTTTTACTGACCTTTATTGATCTTAAGGTAAAGGTAAAGTAAGCTAGAACAACATATTTGGTCAGATGCCCTTTGTGGCACAGTAATATTTACAAGGCACTTGCACACCGATGCTCTGGCTGTGGCAATATTGGATGCCCACAGATGATGATCCTGTTTTAAAGAGATACAAAGTCTGTATTAAGATGCTGGGAGGAAGGTGGTGTGTGTGTGTGGGTGTGGGGGGGCTAAAGTAGAGTAAGCCCCACAACCTCAGCTTGTGCCCCCTTTTGGAAGCTTTATGTTTTGCTTGACTTCACTTTTTTTTCAGGCCCTCCTTTTATTCGATTTTTACTTTGCTTTTGTACTACGAGATTGAACCTGTGTGTTGAAAGTGGTGCTTACCCAGCGTGACGCCAAAGGTCCTTTAAAAGAATGTGGCAAACCTAAAGACAAGAGTCTTGGGTATTTAAGATTTGATTATTGGTTTTTAAAGCATGGGTGGATGGGTTGGCACCTTCTCACCTCTCGGATCTTTCTCCCATTAGATCACAGAGGTCTGCTCCTGGCTGTCCTGAGCTCCAGATTAAAGTACAGAGGAGACTGCACCTTTGCAGTCGCTGCTCTGAAACTGTGGAACAAACTGTCTCTTCACATCAGGACCTCTCCAACATTAGACACCTGTTTGAAAATCTATTCTTATTCTTTGGCTTCTAAATCAAAATGAGTTCCGAGTACTTTTGTCTGTGTTGCTTTTACTGAGATTGTTTATGGTTTTTTTTATGTTATTTGATTATTTTAGATGTTCAGTACTTTGGTTAACTGCTATAGAAATAAACTTGACTTGGGTCTTTGTGAAGCTACGTTGATATTTTCATTTGTAGTAGTGTTGTGCTTAATTACAGCAGATTTAGAGCCACTGCATTTGGCTCTCTTTCATATTGTTTCCAAATTACAAGAAATGAAAAGACTCTTGCGGGTGATGCTCATGGCTAGATTAGCGGGTCAGACTTGTGGCCTCTCTTAACAAAGAGGTTGCACTTGTCCAACTGTTGCTCCTTATGGGATTTTGATTTTATTGTGTAGCTGAGGTCAAAAATAGGATTGAAAACAATCAACATGATGCTTTAATAGTTTTGTGTAATATTTCTATGTGGATAAGAAGGTTAGATGTTTCCCATACATCACTATTCAGGCAGATGTCAGTGCTCGAATGCTGGAGTTGAGTCAGCACTTGGCACTTGGCACTTGGCTACTAACAAGTAGATAATTTTTTTTGTGTAAAGTCCAGTGCGTATGTTAGCAGTACATTGGTAGCCAGATGACTGTTGTCCTCTCAGGGGAAAAGCACAGACACGTGCATAAACACGCACACGACAATTACTTTGAATGTCTGGATGTTTATTTCGGTGCTTTTCCAATCTCTGTTGTTTAATGCGTGTTGTCAAGAAACAGTAAAAGTTTAAATCGAAACAGAGCCTGCGCTTGGAGGAAGGTAATGGAAATCATTACAGGACATCATTGTTTAATATTTGTGTGTGTGTGTGTGTGTGTGTGTGTGTGTGTGTGTGTGTGTGTGTGTGTGTGTGCACTTAATACACACACACATAAATATCGTGTCTCTATGTGTGCGTATGAGCGCGTCAGTGTGTGTGTGTGTGTGTGCAACTGTTAGATGGTGTTGAATGCATGTTTGAGCCCCGGTCACGTTGAGAGACGTTCACACGTGTCCGCAGTTTACTCGCATCTTCACGTTCACTCTGTTTACAGGCTTTACGGGAGAACAGCGTCCCTTTAGTTCAAGCCATTACTCATAGTGTTAGAACTTTTTAATAGGAAACCAAGTGAGATTTGGCTCAGCGGAGACTCGCGCACAGACAATAGCTCATTGATGCTAGTGCTGTGTCACTCCTAACTTCTCACTCCCTCTGCGCCTCTAGGTGCTGACAGACTGATGGGCAGCTATTGTTCCACATCTGAATCGGAGGAAGGCAAGCTGTGGCCTCTCCCCTGCTTCCTTGCTTCCCTCTTCCACTACTTCTGAGTTCCCTCTCCTAAATCCTTGCTCGTTTTCACTATCTGCCCTCTTTTTTTTTTTTCTCCACGCACTCTTTAATTTCGATTCCCAGATATCCCCCATTTGCTTGCGCACTCATCTCCTGCTCATTTCCCCCTTTGTGTAAGTCTGACTTCCTCTCTCTCTCTTTTTCTCTCTCTCTCATCATGCTGTCTCGTCCTTCTCCCTCCCTGGCTTTCCCCCCACCATGCATCTGTCATTCCCACTCTCCCTCATTTTTTATCTCCGGACTGTATGTATCCGTCGATCCGGGTCTGGAGTGCCACGAGCGACTTGGCAGGTCACATTCTTTGCGCCTCCATCTGCTGGCTTGATCTCCAATTTCACTTTATCAACATTGTCATCCTTTTTACTATAGTGTTCCCTTTATGTCTCCGTCTCGTTCTCTCTCGCCCGTCCTTCTTTGTCATCACCTCGATGTGCCCGTGAATCCTTCTTCTCTCATAACCTTCCCCACCAGCAACCCACGGGCTCACTCTGCGGATGACTTGTGGTGGAAAGCATGTTCGAGGTTCAAAGCAAAGTTTCCTAGGCAGTCGTAGTTTAAATTAGCACACTTATTATCTTCTAAAATTTTCCTCAGTGGTGTCACACTCTGATAATTGCTCAAGCTCTTTGAGATAATTGGAGTGTTATCAAAATTCCGCCGTGGTAACGAAACCAGATATCCAGCATGCTAAAAGAGCCCTGTTAATGCATGCAGCAAGAAGTTGTATAATAGTGACAGATAATGTGGTGTAAAGGTGTTAGAAAGGAATAGATTCACTATATCCACTTTGCATGTGTGTGTTTCTTTCTTGCCAAAAGTTTGATGAGAAGATCAATAATAATCCCAAATGGATAACGAAGGAAATAAGCAAGACATGAAGGGTTAATTATTGACCTCCAGAAATGTTCTAGGAAACTGTGCTGCATGCCCTGGCTTTTGCTTTATATTTGCCGTGCCAATGTAAAAGAGAACCAAAGCATTTTCTCATCCAGAATCAATGTGTTTGCCTTTACAGGATTAGTGATTTGTATATTTATACTGTCTCCATCGACCGCTTAAAATTGAACACAGAAAGGTTAAATGTCCATTTCTGAGCAAAACACGATTTTAAAAAAATCTTTCCCATAGTGGATTTGGCTCTTCATCTGTGTTAAATCGGTTTTATTTTCCGATTTATCCACATAAATGACTTAATACACTTCTTGTTTTGTTTTTTTTGTGTTTTTTTTTTTAATATGGTCCAAATGGTAACAGCTGAGGCTCCAAACTATGCAGTGGAGCCTCGGTGAAGAAGGCCTCACTCTTCCATCCGTTCATGCTGCATTCTGGTGAGAATCCACTGAGTGGCAGTAGTATGTCATAGCTAACTCTCACACAGATGCCCTCTGCGACCACACAAACGCACTCCTGCACATAGACACACACAACTAATCACAAACCAGTTTGAAAGATATATGGACACAATGTGGGACCCACACACACACAAAGCAGGCATGCACATACCCTCGTGCGCAGTAACGGAGTGAACTCTTCTGTCTCTGACAGCACCAAGTGACACTTTACAATAACACGGGTCTGAGGAGGGAAAGGAAGTTGACTTAACGAAGTGTCTGGGAATGAAAGGTGGCGTGTTTCCCTCGCTCACAAAAAAGGTCAAAGTGGAGCAGCCAGAGCAGGCCTCTCTCTGAGCCAATGTGTCATACTCATACTGTGTCACGTGAACATTTAAATAGGCTGAATTTTTAAACAAAAGATACATGTGCGTTATGGAGACCGGTTTGGCATGACCCCGTGAGTCATCATAAATGGTGAATTCCTTAAACAGCCCTCTCCAATTTTATTCACACACCACTGCAGCTCTTTGTTGTAATGAAATCCTCAAATTGCTGTGAATTTTACTTGCAATTTTCAACACACTTGAAAATGCTTAACTAGAAAATATCTGGTTTGCAACTTGCACTGTGGTAAAATGGGCTGGAATTTTTATAGCACTTTTCTAGTTGTATTGACCACTCGGTCACATTTCCCTATTTTTCACGGTGCTTTCTCTATCACACGTGCCACACTCGCACAACAATGGATGCATTAGGGGCGATTTGGTTCTTTATTTTGCCCCCAATCCACGTGCAGATTGGAGGAGCCACGCCTGTAGACATATAAACTGCATTTCCTAGGAGCTCATTCAAGAATTGAACCAGGACTTCATGTACAAGAAGAGAACTGTACCGCTAGATTAGTGGTTCTCAAATTGTGGGGCGGGGGAATGTTTTTCACATGGGTCACAAAACCACATGATAAACGTGAAGTGAAAGTACTCTAAAGAAAATAACCAAACAAGAGTTTACTGATGTTTTTGTGCTGACCTTTAATTAAACTTCAACTCTGATCCATTTGAAGTTGTTGATGGTTGATAAATCTGTGTGTGGCCATGCCAGAAAACGTTTGAGAACCACCGCCCAAAATCAGCGATTAATCAAACTGACTCGTTTTAAGGTGCTTTAAAAGCCAGAGCTGCGACATGTGTTACTTTATTTCACCGTATGCTCCAGTTTCATTCAGAACACGCATTCATCCCCTAAAGCGTAACTGAGTTCACTCTGCTTTCATGTATGAAGAATGGAGCAGTAAGCCTGTTCCTGGCACAGCAGCACATCACATGCTGTATACATACAGTACAGACAGAATCCTGTTAACTCCTTAAAGACCCAATTCATAAATACAGTGCGGTGTTGAAACGCTGCTACGATACTACTGGCTGTGTTTACATACTGATTTATTGCACTAAAGACAATGCTTTCAGTGAAAGTTATTGTCTAAGCTTTGGATACAAGGACTCACAGGGTCTGGCACCCTACCATGAGTTTTGCATCTGTTTATAGTCTGTACAAGACATAATGCATCAATAAAACATGGCTGTATTGGGGATTGCACTGCTACAGTAGCAATGGATAGCAGTTGATGCATGCACGTCGTTGCTAACTGCATGCCAGGGCATCTTTGTGCTTGTGTCTACATGCTAAATACTCATCTTGTAACTAATTAACTGTTGAGGTGCACGGCAATGCAGCAATCTAAACACAGCACACACACACACATGGGACAGGGATGAATGTTGTCGGCTTGCTGTTGGAATAAACTGTGAAATCTATATTTAGTCCTTATTTAGACATAAGATGCTTTTGGGAAAGATGGAAACTTCAGAGGTGTGTGTACCAAATGCAACAAGCAGTTAGAAATGATTGGAGACGTGTGCACACTCACAGCTGCCTAAGCACATTTTACGACACACAGAAAACTACAGATTTTTAACTTTTCTTGTTCATTTAACAACATGTTTTTTGTTAAGTAGCACTTGAAGCTTGTTTTTCTGAGTTTTCCCTTTCTTTCTTTTTTTAAGGAAGCTGAATTTTCTTAAATGTTTTTTTTTTCCAAATGTAATCATCCTTTACTTTTTTGCTGATATCAGATCAGCTCTCAAATTAAAACTAACTATAAAAAATAACCAAACACCACCAAGAGTTTAATTTTCAGTTTATGTTATTTATGTACTTTTTTCAATCTTTTAGTAATTTCTTGGCTTATTTGTTATTTACTTAAGGGATCTGATAAGTCATGCTTGGAGAAAAGCCAACTCCTGCATCAATCATTGCATTTAAGCAGCAAAACTAAAAACTCCCTTTAATAAACCACTTGATGTGCTAAAGAAAATATTGTGATTCTCCAGAGGAAGAAATGGTGGGTTCATTTCACTGTAATTTTTTTTTTTTTTTTTAAAATAAG